>JANCRA010000009.1:10000000-10156971 GCA_024362935.1 Setophaga petechia | reverse complement strand
CTTTTTCGATCCCCTTGGGATGCCTTTGCCAGCTGAATTGTGTCTGGAGCTCAAGCCTTTCTCATTTAAAAAACCCTAACCCTAGGCGTAACCCTAACCCTAGCCCTAGACAGGTAAATCAGCCTAGGGTTAGGGGTGGCACCAAAGAAAAAACTGTGGAGGCAGCGATGTTGTGGCGCTTTTGTGCTCCCTTGGGATACCTTTTGCAGTTGCAGTGTGCCTGGAGCTCAGGGCTTTCTGGATTAAAAAACCCTTACCCAAGGCGTAACCCTTACCCATGAACTTGTCAATCACCCTAGGATTGGGGATGGTCCCGGGGAAAATGTGCGGAGGCAGCCATGTTGTGGCACTTTTTCGATCCCCTTGGGATGCCTTTGCCAGCTGAATTGTGTCTGGAGCTCAAGCCTTTCTCATTTAAAAAACCCTAACCCTAGGCGTAACCCTAACCCTAGCCCTAGACAGGTAAATCAGCCTAGGTTAAGGGGTGGCACCAAAGAAAAAACTGTGGAGGCAGCGATGTTTTGAAGCTTTTGCGCTCCCCTTGGGATACCTTTTGCAGTTGCAGTGTGCCTGGAGCTCAGGGCTTTCTGGATTGAAAAACCCTTACCCTAGGCGTAACCCTAAGCCCTAAACTGGTCAATCAGCCTGGGGTTAGGGACGGTCCCGAAGGAAAAATGTGCGGAGGCAGCCATGTTGTGGCACTTTTTCGATCCCCTTGGATGCCTTTGCCAGCTGAATTGTGTCTGGAGCTAAAGCCTTTCTCATTTAAAAAAACCCTAACCCTAGGCGTAACCCTAACCCTAGCCCTAGACAGGTAAATCAGCCTAGGGTTAGGGGTGGCACCAAAGAAAAAACTGTGGAGGCAGCGATGTTTGTGGCGCTTTTGCGCTCCCCTTGGGATACCTTTTGCAGTTGCAGTGTGCCTGGAGCTCAGGGCTTTCTGGATTAAAAAACCCTTACCCTAGGCGTAACCCTTACCCATGAACTTGTCAATCAGCCTAGGATTAGGGACGGTCCCGAGGAAAAATGTGCGGAGGCAGCCATGTTGTGGCACTTTTTCGATCCCCCTTGGGATGCCTTTGCCAGCTGAATTGTGTCTGGAGCTCAAGCCTTTCTCATTTAAAAAACCCTAACCCTAGGCGTAACCCTAACCCTAGCCCTAGACAGGTAAATCAGCCTAGGGTTAGGGGTGGCACCAAAGACAAAACTGTGGAGGCAGCGATGTTGTGGCGCTTTTGCGCTCCCCTTGGGATACCTTTTGCAGTTGCAGTGTGCCTGGAGCTCAGGGCTTTCTGGATTGAAAAACCCTTACCCTAGGCGTAACCCTAAGCCCTAAACTGGTCAATCAGCCTAGGGTTAGGGACGGTCCGAAGGAAAAATGTGCGGAGGCAGCCATGTTGTGGCACTTTTTCGATCCCCTTGGGATGCCTTTGCCTGCTGAATTGTGTCTGGAGCTCAAGCCTTTCTCATTTAAAAAACCCTAACCCTAGGCGTAACCCTAACTCTAGCCCTAGACAGGTAAATCAGCCTAGGGTTAGGGGTGGCACCAAAGAAAAAACTGTGGAGGCAGCGATGTTGTGGCGCTTTTGCGCTCCCCTTGGGATACCTTTTGCAGTTGCAGTGTGCCTGGAGCTCAGGGCTTTCTGGATTAAAAAACCCTTACCCTAGGCGTAACCCTAAGCCCTAAACTGGTCAATCAGCCTGGGGTTAGGGACGGTCCCAAGGAAAAATGTGCGGAGGCAGCCATGTTGTGGCACTTTTTCGATCCCCTTGGGATGCCTTTGCCAGCTGAATTGTGTCTGGAGCTCAAGCCTTTCTCATTTAAAAAACCCTAACCCTAGGCGTAACCCTAACCCTAGCCCTAGACAGGTAAATCAGCCTAGGGTTAGGGGTGGCACCAAAGAAAAAACTGTGGAGGCAGCGATGTTGTGGCGCTTTTGCGCTCCCCTTGGGATACCTTTTGCAGTTGCAGTGTGCCTGGAGCTCAGGGCTTTCTGGATTAAAAAACCCTTACCCTAGGCGTAACCCTAAGCTCTAAACTGGTCAATCAGCCTGGGGTTAGGGACGGTCCCGAGGAAAAATGTGCGGAGGCAGCCATGTTGTGGCACTTTTTCGATCCCCTTGGGATGCCTTTGCCAGCTGAATTGTGTCTGGAGCTCAAGCCTTTCTCATTTAAAAAACCCTAACCCTAGGCGTAACCCTAACCCTAGCCCTAGTCAGGTAAATCAGCCTAGGGTTAGGGGTGGCACCAAAGACAAAACTGTGGAGGCAGCGATGTTGTGGCGCTTTTGCGCTCCCCTTGGGATACCTTTTGCAGTTGCAGTGTGCCTGGAGCTCAGGGCTTTCTGGATTGAAAAACCCTTACCCTAGGCGTAACCCTAAGCCCTAAACTGGTCAATCAGCCTAGGGTTAGGGACGGTCCGAAGGAAAAATGTGCGGAGGCAGCCATGTTGTGGCACTTTTTCGATCCCCTTGGGATGCCTTTGCCTGCTGAATTGTGTCTGGAGCTCAAGCCTTTCTCATTTAAAAAACCCTAACCCTAGGCGTAACCCTAACTCTAGCCCTAGACAGGTAAATCAGCCTAGGGTTAGGGGTGGCACCAAAGAAAAAACTGTGGAGGCAGCGATGTTGTGGCGCTTTTGCGCTCCCCTTGGGATACCTTTTGCAGTTGCAGTGTGCCTGGAGCTCAGGGCTTTCTGCATTAAAAAACCCTTACCCTAGGCGTAACCCTAAGCCCTAAACTGGTCAATCAGCCTGGGGTTAGGGACGGTCCCAAGGAAAAATGTGCGGAGGCAGCCATGTTGTGGCACTTTTTCGATCCCCTTGGGATGCCTTTGCCAGCTGAATTGTGTCTGGAGCTCAAGCCTTTCTCATTTAAAAAACCCTAACCCTAGGCGTAACCCTAACCCTAGCCCTAGACAGGTAAATCAGCCTAGGGTTAGGGGTGGCACCAAAGAAAAAACTGTGGAGGCAGCGATGTTGTGGTGCTTTTGCGCTCCCCTTGGGATACCTTTTGCAGTTGCAGTGTGCCTGGAGCTCAGGGCTTTCTGGATTAAAAAACCCTTACCCTAGGCGTAACCCTAAGCTCTAAACTGGTCAATCAGCCTGGGGTTAGGGACGGTCCCGAGGAAAAATGTGCGGAGGCAGCCATGTTGTGGCACTTTTTCGATCCCCTTGGGATGCCTTTGCCAGCTGAATTGTGTCTGGAGCTCAAGCCTTTCTCATTTAAAAAACCCTAACCCTAGGCGTAACCCTAACCCTAGCCCTAGACAGGTAAATCAGCCTAGGGTTAGGGGTGGCACCAAAGAAAAAACTGTGGAGGCAGCGATGTTGTGGCGCTTTTGCGCTCCCCTTGGGATACCTTTTGCAGTTGCAGTGTGCCTGGAGCTCAGGGCTTTCTGGATTAAAAAACCCTTACCCTAGGCGTAACCCTATGCCCTAAACTGGTCAATCAGCCTAGGGTTAGGGACGGTCCGGAGGAAAAATGTGCGGAGGCAGCCATGTTGTGGCACTTTTTGATCCCCTTGGGATGCCTTTGCCAGCTGAATTGTGTCTGGAGCTAAAGCCTTTCTCATTTAAAAAACCCTAACCCTAGGCGTAACCCTAACCCTAGCCCTAGACAGGTAAAACAGCCTAGGGTTAGGGGTGGCACCAAAGAAAAAACTGTGGAGGCAGCGATGTTGTGGCGCTTTTGCGCTCCCCTTGGGATACCTTTTGCAGTTGCAGTGTGCCTGGAGCTCAGGGCTTTCTTCATTAAAAAACCCTTACCCTAGGCGTAACCCTAAGCCCTAAACTGGTCAATCAGCCTGGGGTTAGGGACGGTCCCAAGGAAAAATGTGCGGAGGCAGTCATGTTGTGGCACTTTTTCGATCCCCTTGGGATGCCTTTGCCAGCTGAATTGTGTCTGGAGCTCAAGCCTTTCTCATTTAAAAAACCCTAACCCTAGGCGTAACCCTAACCCTAGCCCTAGACAGGTAAATCAGCCTAGGGTAAGGGGTGGCACCAAAGAAAAAACTGTGGAGGCAGCGATGTTGTGGCGCTTTTGCGCTCCCCTTGGGATACCTTTTGCAGTTGCAGTGTGCCTGGAGCTCAGGGCTTTCTGCATTAAAAAACCCTTACCCTAGGCGTAACCCTAAGCCCTAAACTGGTCAATCAGCCTAGGGTTAGGGACGGTCCCGAGGAAAAAGGTGCGGAGGCAGCCATGTTGTGGCACTTTTTCGATCCCCTTGGGATGCCTTTGCCAGCTGAATTGTGTCTGGAGCTCAAGCCTTTCTCATTTAAAAAACCCTAACCCTAGGCGTAACCCTAACCCTAGCCCTAGACAGGTAAATCAGCCTAGGGTTAGGGGTGGCACCAAAGAAAAAACTGTGGAGGCAGCGATGTTGTGGTACTTTTGCGCTCCCCTTGGGATACCTTTTGCAGTTGCAGTGTGCCTGGAGCTCAGGGCTTTCTGGATTAAAAAACCCTTACCCTAGGCGTAACCCTAAGCCCTAAACTGGTCAATCAGCCTAGGGTTAGGGACGGTCCCAAGGAAAAATGTGCGGAGGCAGCCATGTTGTGGCACTTTTTCGATCCCCTTGGGATGCCTTTGCCAGCTGAATTGTGTCTGGAGCTCAAGCCTTTCTCATTTAAAAAACCCTAACCCTAGGCGTAACCCTAACCCTAGCCCTAGACAGGTAAATCAGCCTAGGGTTAGGGGTGGCACCAAAGAAAAAACTGTGGAGGCAGCGATGTTGTGAAGCTTTTGCGCTCCCCTTGGGATACCTTTTGCAGTTGCAGTGTGCCTGGAGCTCAGGGCTTTCTGGATTAAAAAACCCTTACCCTAGGCGTAACCCTAAGCCCTAAACTGGTCAATCAGCCTGGGGTTAGGGACGGTCCCAAGGAAAAATGTGCGGAGGCAGCCATGTTGTGGCACTTTTTCGATCCCCTTGGGATGCCTTTGCCAGCTGAATTGTGTCTGGAGCTCAAGCCTTTCTCATTTAAAAAACCCTAACCCTAGGCGTAACCCTAACCCTAGCCCTAGACAGGTAAATCAGCCTAGGATTAGGGGTGGCACCAAAGAAAAAACTGTGGAGGCAGCGATGTTGTGGCGCTTTTGCGCTCCCCTTGGGATACCTTTTGCAGTTGCAGTGTGCCTGGAGCTCAGGGCTTTCTGCATTAAAAAACCCTTACCCTAGGCGTAACCGTTACCCATGAACTTGTCAATCAGACGAGGATTAGGGACGGTCCCAAGGAAAAATGTGCGGAGGCAGCCATGTTGTGGCACTTTTTCGATCCCCTTGGGATGCCTTTGCCAGCTGAATTGTGTCTGGAGCTCAAGCCTTTCTCATTTAAAAAACCCTAACCCTAGGCGTAACCCTAACCCTAGCCCTAGACAGGTAAATCAGCCTAGGGTTAGGGGTGGCACCAAAGAAAAAACTGTGGAGGCAGCGATGTTGTGGCGCTTTTGCGCTCCCCTTGGGATACCTTTTGCAGTTGCAGTGTGCCTGGAGCTCAGGGCTTTCTGGATTAAAAAACCCTCACCCTAGGCGTAACCCTATGCCCTAAACTGGTCAATCAGCCTAGGGTTAGGGACGGTCCGAAGGAAAAATGTGCGGAGGCAGCCATGTTGTGGCACTTTTTCGATCCCCTTGGGATGCCTTTGCCAGCTGAATTGTGTCTGGAGCTAAAGCCTTTCTCATTTAAAAAACCCTAACCCTAGGCGTAACCCTAACCCTAGCCCTAGACAGGTAAATCAGCCTAGGGTTAGGGGTGGCACCAAAGAAAAAACTGTGGAGGCAGCGATGTTGTGGCGCTTTTGCGCTCCCCTTGGGATACCTTTTGCAGTTGCAGTGTGCCTGGAGCTCAGGGCTTTCTGGATTGAAAAACCCTTACCCTAGGCGTAACCCTAAGCCCTAAACTGGTCAATCAGCCTAGGGTTAGGGACGGTCCGAAGGAAAAATGTGCGGAGGCAGCCATGTTGTGGCACTTTTTCGATCCCCTTGGGATGCCTTTGCCTGCTGAATTTTGTCTGGAGCTCAAGCCTTTCTCATTTAAAAAACCCTAACCCTAGGCGTAACCCTAACCCTAGCCCTAGACAGGTAAATCAGCCTAGGGTTAGGGGTGGCACCAAAGAAAAAACTGTGGAGGCAGCGATGTTGTGGCGCTTTTGCGCTCCCCTAGGGATACCTTTTGCAGTTGCAGTGTGCCTGGAGCTCAGGGCTTTCTGCATTAAAAAACCCTTACCCTAGGCGTAACCCTTACCCATGAACTTGTCAATCAGCCTAGGATTAGGGACGGTCCCGAGGAAAAATGTGCGGAGGCAGCCATGTTGTGGCACTTTTTCGATCCCCTTGGGATGCCTTTGCCAGCTGAATTGTGTCTGGAGCTCAAGGCTTTCTCATTTAAAAAACCCTAACCCTAGGCGTAACCCTAACCCTAGCCCTAGACAGGTAAATCAGCCTAGGGTAAGGGGTGGCACCAAAGAAAAAACTGTGGAGGCAGCGATGTTTTGAAGCTTTTGCGCTCCCCTTGGGATACCTTTTGCAGTTGAAGTGTGCCTGGAGCTCAGGGCTTTCTGGATTGAAAAACCCTTACCCTAGGCGTAACCCTAAGCCCTAAACTGGTCAATCAGCCTAGGGTTAGGGACGGTCCCGAGGAAAAATGTGCGGAGGCAGCCATGTTGTGGCACTTTTTCGATCCCCTTGGGATGCCTTTGCCAGCTGAATTTTGTCTGGAGCTCAAGCCTTTCTCATTTAAAAAACCCTAACCCTAGGCGTAACCCTAACCCTAGCCCTAGACAGGTAAATCAGCCTAGGGTTAGGGGTGGCACCAAAGAAAAAACTGTGGAGGCAGCGATGTTGTGGCGCTTTTGCGCTCCCCTTGGGATACCTTTTGCAGTTGCAGTGTGCCTGGAGCTCAGGGCTTTCTGGATTAAAAAACCCTCACCCTAGGCGTAACCCTATGCCCTAAACTGGTCAATCAGCCTAGGGTTAGGGACGGTCCGAAGGAAAAATGTGCGGAGGCAGCCATGTTGTGGCACTTTTTCGATCCCCTTGGGATGCCTTTGCCAGCTGAATTGTGTCTGGAGCTAAAGCCTTTCTCATTTAAAAAACCCTAACCCTAGGCGTAACCCTAACCCAAGCCCTAGACAGGTAAATCAGCCGAGGGTTAGGGGTGGCACCAAAGAAAAAACTGTGGAGGCAGCGATGTTGTGGCGCTTTTGCGCTCCCCTTGGGATACCTTTTGAAGTTGCAGTGTGCCTGGAGCTCAGGGCTTTCTGGATTAAAAAACCCTTACCCTAGGCGTAACCCTAAGCCCTAAACTGGTCAATCAGCCTAGGGTTAGGGACGGTCCCAAGGAAAAATGTGCGGAGGCAGCCATGTTGTGGCACTTTTTCGATCCCCTTGGGATGCCTTTGCCAGCTGAATTGTGTCTGGAGCTCAAGCCTTTCTCATTTAAAAAACCCTAACCCTAGGCGTAACCCTAACCCTAGCCCTAGACAGGTAAATCAGCCTAGGGTTAGGGGTGGCACCAAAGAAAAAACTGTGGAGGCAGCGATGTTGTGGCGCTTTTGCGCTCCCCTTGGGATACCTTTTGCAGTTGCAGTGTGCCTGGAGCTCAGGGCTTTCTTGATTAAAAAACCCTTACCCTAGGCGTAACCGTTACCCATGAACTTGTCAATCAGACTAGGATTAGGGACGGTCCCAAGGAAAAATGTGCGGAGGCAGCCATGTTGTGGCACTTTTTCGATCCCCTTGGGATGCCTTTGCCAGCTGAATTCTGTCTGGAGCTCAAGCCTTTCTCATTTAAAAAACCCTAACCCTAGGCGTAACCCTAACCCTAGCCCTAGACAGGTAAATCAGCCTAGGGTTAGGGGTGGCACCAAAGAAAAAACTGTGGAGGCAGCGATGTTGTGGCACTTTTGCGCTCCCCTTGGGATACCTTTTGCAGTTGCAGTGTGCCTGGAGCTCAGGGCTTTCTGCATTAAAAAACCCTTACCCTAGGCGTAACCCTAAGCCCTAAACTGGTGAATCAGCCTAGGGTTAGGGACGGTCCCAAGGAAAAATGTGCGGAGGCAGCCATGTTGTGGCACTTTTTCGATCCCCTTGGGATGCCTTTGCCAGCTGAATTGTGTCTGGAGCTCAAGCCTTTCTCATTTAAAAAACCCTAACCCTAGGCGTAACCCTAACCCTAGCCCTAGACAGGTAAATCAGCCTAGGGTTAGGGGTGGCACCAAAGAAAAAACTGTGGAGGCAGCGATGTTGTGGCGCTTTTGCGCTCCCCTAGGGATACCTTTTGCAGTTGCAGTGTGCCTGGAGCTCAGGGCTTTCTGGATTAAAAAACCCTTACCCTAGGCGTAACCCTATGCCCTAAACTGGTCAATCAGCCTAGGGTTAGGGACGGTCCCAAGGAAAAATGTGCGGAGGCAGCCATGTTGTGGCACTTTTTCGATCCCCTTGGGATGCCTTTGCCAGCTGAATTCTGTCTGGAGCTCAAGCCTTTCTCATTTAAAAAACCCTAACCCTAGGCGTAACCCTAACCCTAGCCCTAGACAGGTAAATCAGCCTAGGGTTAGGGGTGGCACCAAAGAAAAAACTGTGGAGGCAGCGATGTTGTGGCAGTTTTGCGCTCCCCTTGGGATACCTTTTGAAGTTGCAGTGTGCCTGGAGCTCAGGGCTTTCTGGATTAAAAAACCCTTACCCTAGGCGTAACCCTAAGCCCTAAACTGGTCAATCAGCCTAGGGTTAGGGACGGTCCCAAGGAAAAATGTGCGGAGGCAGCCATGTTGTGGCACTTTTTCGATCCCCTTGGGATGCCTTTGCCAGCTGAATTGTGTCTGGAGCTCAAGGCTTTCTCATTTAAAAAACCCTAACCCTAGGCGTAACCCTAACCCTAGCCCTAGACAGGTAAATCAGCCTAGGGTTAGGGGTGGCACCAAAGAAAAAACTGTGGAGGCAGCGATGTTGTGGCGCTTTTGCGCTCCCCTTGGGATACCTTTTGCAGTTGCAGTGTGCCTGGAGCTCAGGGCTTTCTGCATTAAAAAACCCTTACCCTAGGCGTAACCCTAAGCCCTAAACTGGTCAATCAGCCTGGGGTTAGGGACGGTCCCAAGGAAAAATGTGCGGAGGCAGCCATGTTGTGGCACTTTTTTGATCCCCTTGGGATGCCTTTGCCAGCTGAATTGTGTCTGGAGCTCAAGCCATTCTCATTTAAAACCCTTACCCTAGGCGTAACCCTATGCCCTAAACTGGTCAATCAGCCTAGGGTTAGGGACGGTCCCGAGGAAAAATGTGCGGAGGCAGCCATGTTGTGGCACTTTTTCGATCCCGTTGGGATGCCTTTGCCAGCTGAATTGTGTCTGGAGCTCAAGCCTTTCTCATTTAAAAAACCCTAACCCTAGGCGTAACCCTAACCCTAGCCCTAGACAGGTAAATCAGCCTAGGGTTAGGGGTGGCTCCAAAGAAAAACTGTGGTGGCCGTGATGTTGTGGCACTTTTTTGCTCCCCTTGGGATACCTTTTGCAGTTGCAGTGTGCCTGGAGCTCAGGGCTTTCTGGATTAAAAAACCCTTACCCTAGGCGTAACCCTAAGCCCAAAACTGGTCAATCAGCCTAGGGTTAGGGACGGTCCTGAGGAAAAATGTGCGGAGGCAGCCATGTTGTGGCACTTTTTCGATCCCCTTGGGATGCCTTTGCCAGCTGAATTGTGTCTGGAGCTCAAGGCTTTCTCATTTAAAAAACCCTAACCCTAGGCGTAACCCTAACCCTAGCCCTAGACAGGTAAATCAGCCTAGGGTTAGGGGTGGCACCATAGAAAAAACTGTGGAGGTAGCGATGTTGTGGCGCTTTTGCGCTCCCCTTGGGATACCTTTTGCAGTTGCAGTGTGCCTGGAGCTCAGGGCTTTCTGGATTAAAATCCCTTACCCTAGGCGTAACCCTAAGCCCTAAACTGGTCAATCAGCCTAGGGTTAGGGACGGTCCCAAGGAAAAAGGTGCGGAGGCAGCCATGTTGTGGCACTTTTTCGATCCCCTTGGGATGCCTTTGCCAGCTGAATTGTGTCTGGAGCTCAAGCCTTTCTCATTTAAAAAACCCTAACCCTAGGCGTAACCCTAACCCTAGCCCTAGACAGGTAAATCAGCCTAGGGTTAGGGGTGGCACCAAAGAAAAAACTGTGGAGGCAGCGATGTTGTGGCGCTTTTGCGCTCCCCTTGGGATACCTTTTGCAGTTGCAGTGTGCCTGGAGCTCAGGGCTTTCTGGATTAAAAAACCCTTACCCTAGGCGTAACCCTAAGCCCTAAACTGGTCAATCAGCCTAGGGTTAGGGACGGTCCCGAGGAAAAATGTGCGGAGGCAGCCGTGTTGTGGCACTTTTTCGATCCCCTTGGGATGCCTTTGCCAGCTGAATTGTGTCTGGAGCTCAAGCCTTTCTCATTTAAAAAACCCTAACCCTAGGCGTAACCCTAACCCTAGCCCTAGACAGGTAAATCAGCCTAGGGTTAGGGGTGGCACCAAAGAAAAAACTGTGGAGGCAGCGATGTTGTGGCGCTTTTGCGCTCCCCTTGTGATACCTTTTGCAGTTGCAGTGTGCCTGGAGCTCAGGGCTTTCTGGATTAAAAAACCCTTACCCTAGGCGTAACCCTAACTCCTAAATTGGTTAATCAGCCTAGGGTTAGGGATGGTCCCAAGGAAAAATGTGCGGAGGCAGCCATGTTGTGGCACTTTTTCGATCCCCTTGGGATGCCTTTGCCAGCTGCATTGTGTCTGGAGCTCAAGCCATTCTCATTTAAAACCCTTACCCTAGGCGTAACCCTATGCCCTAAACTGGTCAATCAGCCTAGGGTTAGGGACGGTCCCGAGGAAAAATGTGCGGAGGCAGCCATGTTGTGGCACTTTTTCGATCCCGTTGGGATGCCTTTGCCAGCTGAAATGTGTCTGGAGCTCAAGCCTTTCTCATTTAAAAAACCCTAACCCTAGGCGTAACCCTAACCCTAGCCCTAGACAGGTAAATCAGCCTAGGGTTAGGTGTGGCACCAAAGAAAAACTGTGGTGGCCGTGATGTTGTGGCACTTTTTTGCTCCCCTTGGGATACCTTTTGCAGTTGCAGTGTGCCTGGAGCTCAGGGCTTTCTGGATTAAAATCCCTCACCCTAGGCATAACCCTAAGCCCTAAACTGGTCAATCAGCCTAGGGTTAGGGACGGTCCCAAGGAAAAAGGTGCGGCGGCAGCCATGTTGTGGCCCTTTTTCGATCCCCTTGGGATGCCTTTACCAGCTGAATTGTGTCTGGAGCTCAAGCCTTTCTCATTTAAAAAACCCTAACCCTAGGCGTAACCCTAACCCTAGCCCTAGACAGGTAAATCAGCCTAGGGTTAGGGGTGGCACCAAAGAAAAAACTGTGGAGGCAGCGATGTTGTGGCGCTTTTGCGCTCCCCTTGGGATACCTTTTGCAGTTGCAGTGTGCCTGGAGCTCAGGGCTTTCTGCATTAAAAAACCCTTACCCTAGGCGTAACCCTAAGCCCTAAACTGGTCAATCAGCCTAGGGTTAGGGACGGTCCCGAGGAAAAATGTGCGGAGGCAGCCACGTTGTGGCACTTTTTCGATCCCCTTGGGATGCCTTTGCCAGCTGAATTGTGTCTGGAGCTCAAGCCGTTCTCATTTAAAAAACACTAACCCTAGGCGTAACCCTAACCCTAGCCCTAGACAGGTAAATCAGCCTAGGGTTAGGGACGGTCTGAAATAAAAAGCCCTGGAAGCCGCCATTTTGTGGCACCTTTTCACTTACCTTGATTCATTTCTCAGCTGCCGTCAGCCTGGAGGTCAGGGCTTTCTGGTTTTTGAGATGCTAAGCCGTGGTGTAACCCTCACACAAACCCTAGTCAATAAAAGAAGAACTTAGCCTAAGGGTGATCTCAAGGAAAACCTGTGGAGGCAGCCATGTTGTGACACTTTTGCGCTCCCCTTGGGATGCCTTTGCCTGCTGCAGAGGCCCTGGAACTCAGCGCATTCTGGTTTAAAATACCCTAAACCTCGGCATAACCCTAACCCTAACCCTAGCTCTAGGCAAGGAAGTCGGCCTAGGGTTAGGGATGGTCCCAAGGAAAAAGCTGTGGAGGCAGCGATGCTGTGGCAGTTTAGCGCTCCCCTTGGGATACCTTTTGCAGTTGCAGTGTGCCTGGAGCTCAGGGCTTTCTGGATTAAAAAACTCTTACCCTAGGCGTAATACTAACTCCGAAATTGGTCAATCAGCCTAGGGTTAGGGATGGTCCCAAGGAAAAATGTGCGGAGGCAGCCATGTTGTGGCACTTTTTCGATCCCCTTGGGATGCCTTTGCCAGCTGAATTGTGTCTGGAGCTCAAGCCATTCTCATTTAAAACCCTTACCCTAGGCGTAACCCTATGCCCTAAACTGGTCAATCAGCCTAGGGTTAGGGACGGTCCCGAGGAAAAATGTGCGGAGGCAGCCATGTTGTGGCACTTTTTCGATCCCCTTGGAATGCCTTTGCCAGCTGAATTGTGTCTGGAGCTCAAGCCTTTCTCATTTAAAAAACCCTAACCCTAGGCGTAACCCTAACCCGAGCCCTAGACAAGTAAATCAGCCTAGGGTTAGGGGTGGCACCATAGAAAAAACTGTGGAGGTAGCGATGTTGTGGTGCTTTTGCGCTCCCCTTGGGATACCTTTTGCAGTTGCAGTGTGCCTGGAGCTCAGGGCTTTCTGGATTAAAATCCCTTACCCTAGGCGTAACCCTAAGCCCTAAACTGGTCAATCAGCCTAGGGTTAGGGACGGTCCCAAGGAAAAATGTGCGGAGGCAGCCATGTTGTGGCACTTTTTCGATCCCCTTGGGATGCCTTTGCCAGCTGAATTGTGACTGGAGCTCAAGCCTTTCTCATTTAAAAACCCTAACCCTAGGCGTAACCCTAACCCTAGCCCTAGACAGGTAAATCAGCCTAGGGTTAGGGGTGGCACCAAAGAAAAAACTGTGGAGGCAGCGATGTTGTGGCGCTTTTGCGCTCCCCTTGGGATACCTTTTGCAGTTGCAGTGTGCCTGTAGCTCAGGGCTTTCTGGATTAAAAAACCCTTACCCTAGGCGTAACCCTAAGCCCTAAACTGGTCAATCAGCCTGGGGTTAGGGACGGTCCCAAGGAAAAATGTGCGGAGGCAGCCATGTTGTGGCACTTTTTCGATCCCCTTGGGATGCCTTTGCCAGCTGAATTGTGTCTGGAGCTCAAGCCTTTCTCATTTAAAAAACCCTAACCCTAGGCGTAACCCTAACCCTAGCCCTAGACAGGTAAATCAGCCTAGGGTTAGGGGTGGCACCAAAGAAAAAACTGTGGAGGCAGCGATGTTGTGGCGCTTTTGCGCTCCCCTTGGGATACCTTTTGCAGTTGCAGTGTGCCTGGAGCTCAGGGCTTTCTTGATTAAAAAACCCTTACCCTAGGCGTAACCCTAAGCCCTAAACTGGTCAATCAGCCTAGGGTTAGGGACGGTCCCGAGGAAAAATGTGCGGAGGCAGCCATGTTGTGGCACTTTTTCGATCCCCTTGGGATGCCTTTGCCAGCTGAATTGTGTCTGGAGCTCAAGCCGTTCTCATTTAAAAAACACTATCCCTAGGCGTAACCCTAACCCTAGCCCTAGACAGGTAAATCAGCCTAGGGTTAGGGACGGTCTGATATAAAAAGCCCTGGAAGCCGCCATTTTGTGGCACCTTTGCACTTACCTTGATTCATTTCTCAGCTGCCGTCAGCCTGGAGGTCAGGGCTTTCTGGTTTTTGAGATGCTAAGCCGTGGTGTAACCCTCACACAAACCCTAGTCAATAAAAGAAGAACTTAGCCTAAGGGTGATCTCAAGGAAAACCTGTGGAGGCAGCCATGTTGTGACACTTTTGCGCTCCCCTTGGGATGCCTTTGCCTGCTGCAGAGGCCCTGGAACTCAGCGCATTCTGGTTTAAAATACCCTAAACCTCGGCATAACCCTAACCCTAACCCTACCCTTGGCAAGGAAGTCGGCCTAGGGTTTGGGATGGTCCCAAGGAAAAAGCTGTGGAGGCAGCGATGCTGTGGCAGTTTAGCGCTCCCCTTGGGATACCTTTTGCAGTTGCAGTGTGCCTGGAGCTCAGGGCTTTCTGGATTAAAAAACTCTTACCCTAGGCGTAACCCTAACTCCTAAATTGGTCAATCAGCCTAGGGTTAGAGATGGTCCCAAGGAAAAATGTGCGGAGGCAGCCATGTTGTGGCACTTTTTCGATCCCCTTGGGATGCCTTTGCCAGCTGAATTGTGTCTGGAGCTCAAGCCATTCTCATTTAAAACCCTTACCCTAGGCGTAACCCTATGCCCTAAACTGGTCAATCAGCCTAGGGTTAGGGACGGTCCCGAGGAAAAATGTGCGGAGGCAGCCATGTTGTGGCACTTTTTCGATCCCCTTGGGATGCCTTTGCCAGCTGAATTGTGTCTGGAGCTCAAGCCTTTCTCATTTAAAAAACCCTAACCCTAGGCGTAACCCTAACCCGAGCCCTAGACAGGTAAATCAGCCTAGGGTTAGGGGTGGCACCATAGAAAAAACTGTGGAGGTAGCGATGTTGTGGTGCTTTTGCGCTCCCCTTGGGATACCTTTTGCAGTTGCAGTGTGCCTGGAGCTCAGGGCTTTCTGGATTAAAATCCCTTACCCTAGGCGTAACCCTAAGCCCTAAACTGGGCAATCAGCCTGGGGTTAGGGACGGTCCGAAGGAAAAATGTGCGGAGGCAGCCATGTTGTGGCACTTTTTCGATCCCCTTGGGATGCCTTTGCCAGCTGAATTCTGTCTGGAGCTCAAGCCTTTCTCATTTAAAAAACCCTAACCCTAGGCGTAACCCTAACCCTAGCCCTAGACAGGTAAATCAGCCTAGGGTTAGGGGTGGCACCAAAGAAAAACTGTGGTGGCCGTGATGTTGTGGCACTTTTGTGCTCCCCTTCGGATACCTGTTGCAGTTGCAGTGTGCCTGGAGCTCAGGGCTTTCTGGATTAAAATCCCTTACCCTAGGCGTAACCCTAAGCCCTAAACTGGTCAATCAGCCTAGGGTTAGGGACGGTCCCAAGGAAAAATGTGCGGAGGCAGCCATGTTGTGGCACTTTTTCGATCCCCTTGGGATGCCTTTGCCAGCTGAATTGTGTCTGGAGCTCAAGGCTTTCTCATTTAAAAAACCCTAACCCTAGGCGTAACCCTAACCCTAGCCCTAGACAGGTAAATCAGCCTAGGGTTAGGGGTGGCACCAAAGAAAAAACTGTGGAGGCAGCGATGTTGTGGCGCTTTTGCGCTCCCCTAGGGATATATTTTGCAGGTGCAGTGTGCCTGGAGCTCAGGGCTTTCTGCATTAAAAACCCTAACCCTAGGCGTAACCCTAACCCTAGCCCTAGACAGGTAAATCAGCCTAGGGTTAGGGACGGTCTGAAATAAAAAGCCCTGGAAGCCGCCATTTTGTGGCACCTTTGCACTTACCTTGATTCATTTCTCAGCTGCCGTCAGCCTGGAGGTCAGGGCTTTCTGGTTTTTGAGATGCTAAGCCGTGGTGTAACCCTCACACAAACCCTAGTCAATAAAAGAAGAACTTAGCCTAAGGGTGATCTCAAGGAAAACCTGTGGAGGCAGCCATGTTGTGACACTTTTGCGCTCCCCTTGGGATGCCTTTGCCTGCTGCAGAGGCCCTGGAACTCAGCGCATTCTGGTTTAACCCTAAACCTCGGCATAACCCTAACCCTAACCCTAGCTCTAGGCAAGGAAGTCGGCCTAGGGTTAGGGATGGTCCCAAGGAAAAAGCTGTGGAGGCAGCGATGCTGTGGCAGTTTAGCGCTCCCCTTGGGATACCTTTTGCAGTTGCAGTGTGCCTGGAGCTCAGGGCTTTCTGGATTAAAAAACTCTTACCCTAGGCGTAATACTAACTCTTAAATTGGTCAATCAGCCTAGGGTTAGGGATGGTCCCAAGGAAAAATGTGCGGAGGCAGCCATGTTGTGGCACTTTTTCGATCCCCTTGGGATGCCTTTGCCAGCTGAATTGTGTCTGGAGCTCAAGCCATTCTCATTTAAAACCCTTACCCTAGGCGTAACCCTAAGCCCAAAACTGGTCAATCAGCCTAGGGTTAGGGACGGTCCCGAGGAAAAATGTGCGGAGGCAGCCATGTTGTGGCACTTTTTCGATCCCCTTGGGATGCCTTTGCCAGCTGAATTGTGTCTGGAGCTCAAGCCTTTCTCATTTAAAAAACCCTAACCCTAGGCGTAACCCTAACCCGAGCCCTAGACAGGTAAATCAGCCTAGGGTTAGGGGTGGCACCATAGAAAAAACTGTGGAGGTAGCGATGTTGTGGTGCTTTTGCGCTCCCCTTGGGATACCTTTTGCAGTTGCAGTGTGCCTGGAGCTCAGGGCTTTCTGGATTAAAATCCCTTACCCTAGGCGTAACCCTAAGCCCTAAACTGGTCAATCAGCCTGGGGTTAGGGACGGTCCGAAGGAAAAATGTGCGGAGGCAGCCATGTTGTGGCACTTTTTCGATCCCCTTGGGATGCCTTTGCCAGCTGAATTCTGTCTGGAGCTCAAGCCTTTCTCATTTAAAAAACCCTAACCCTAGGCGTAACCCTAACCCTAGCCCTAGTCAGGTAAATCAGCCTAGGGTTAGGGATGGTCCCAAAGAAAAAGCTGTGGAGGCAGCGATTCTGTGGCACTTTAGCGCTCCCCTTGGGATACCTTTTGCAGTTGCAGTGTGCCTGGAGCTCAGGGCTTTCTGGATTAAAAAACCCTTACCCTAGGCGTAACCCTAAGCCCTAAACTGGTCAATCAGCCTGGGGTTAGGGATGGTCCCAAGGAAAAATGTGCGGAGGCAGCCATGTTGTGGCACTTTTTCGATCCCCTTGGGATGCCTTTGCCAGCTGAATTGTGTCTGGAGCTCAAGCCTTTCTCATTTAAAAAACCCTAACCCTAGGCGTAACCCTAACCCTAGCCCTAGACAGGTAAATCAGCCTAGGGTTAGGGACGGTCTGAAATAAAAAGCCCTGGAAGCAGTCATTTTGTGGCACCTTTGCACTTACCTTGATTCATTTCTCAGCTGCCGTCAGCCTGGAGGTCAGGGCTTTCTGGTTTTTGAGATGCTAATCCGTGGTGTAACCCTCACACAAACCCTAGTCAATAAAAGAAGAACTTAGCCTAAGGGTGATCTCAAGGAAAACCTGTGGAGGCAGCCATGTTGTGACACTTTTGCGCTCCCCTTGGGATGCCTTTGCCTGCTGCAGAGGCCCTGGAACTCAGCGCATTCTGGTTTAAAATACCCTAAACCTCGGCATAACCCTAACCCTAACCCTACCCTTGGCAAGGAAGTCGGCCTAGGGTTTGGGATGGTCCCAAGGAAAAAGCTGTGGAGGCAGCGATGCTGTGGCAGTTTAGCGCTCCCCTTGGGATACCTTTTGCAGTTGCAGTGTGCCTGGAGCTCAGGGCTTTCTGGATTAAAAAACTCTTACCCTAGGCGTAACCCTAACTCCTAAATTGGTCAATCAGCCTAGGGTTAGGGATGGTCCCAAGGAAAAATGTGCGGAGGCAGCCATGTTGTGGCACTTTTTCGATCCCCTTGGGATGCCTTTGCCAGCTGAATTGTGTCTGGAGCTCAAGCCTTTCTCATTTAAAAAACCCTAACCCTAGGCGTAACCCTAACCCCAGCCCTAGTCAGGTAAATCAGCCTAGGGTTAGGGATGGTCCCAAAGAAAAAGCTGTGGAGGCAGCGATTCTGTGGCACTTTAGCGCTCCCCTTGGGATACCTTTTGCAGTTGCAGTGTGCCTGGAGCTCAGGGCTTTCTGGATTAAAAAACCCTTACCCTAGGCGTAACCCTAAGCCCTAAACTGGTCAATCAGCCTGGGGTTAGGGACGGTCCCAAGGAAAAATGTGCGGAGGCAGCCATGTTGTGGCACTTTTTCGATCCCCTTGGAATGCCTTTGCCAGCTGAATTGTGTCTGGAGCTCAAGCCTTTCTCATTTAAAAAACCCTAACCCTAGGCGTAACCCTAACCCTAGCCCTAGACAGGTCAATCAGCCTAGGGTTAGGGGTGGCACCAAAGAAAAACTGTGGTGGCCGTGATGTTGTGGCACTTTTGTGCTCCCCTTGGGATACCTTTTGCGGTTGCAGTGTGCCTGGAGCTCAGGGCTTTCTGGATTAAAAAACTCTTACCCTAGGCATAACCCTAACTCCTAAATTGGTCAATCAGCCTAGGGTTAGAGATGGTCCCAAGGAAAAATGTGCGGAGGCAGCCATGTTGTGGCACTTTTTCGATCCCCTTGGGATGCCTTTGCCAGCTGAATTGTGTCTGGAGCTCAAGCCATTCTCATTTAAAACCCTTACCCTAGGCGTAACCCTATGCCCTAAACTGGTCAATCAGCCTAGGGTTAGGGACGGTCCCGAGGAAAAATGTGCGGAGGCAGCCATGTTGTGGCACTTTTTCGATCCCCTTGGGATGCCTTTGCCAGCTGAATTGTGTCTGGAGCTCAAGCCGTTCTCATTTAAAAAACACTATCCCTAGGCGTAACCCTAACCCTAGCCCTAGACAGGTAAATCAGCCTAGGGTTAGGGACGGTCTGATATAAAAAGCCCTGGAAGCCGCCATTTTGTGGCACCTTTGCACTTACCTTGATTCATTTCTCAGCTGCCGTCAGCCTGGAGGTCAGGGCTTTCTGGTTTTTGAGATGCTAAGCCGTGGTGTAACCCTCACACAAACCCTAGTCAATAAAAGAAGAACTTAGCCTAAGGGTGATCTCAAGGAAAACCTGTGGAGGCAGCCATGTTGTGACACTTTTGCGCTCCCCTTGGGATGCCTTTGCCTGCTGCAGAGGCCCTGGAACTCAGCGCATTCTGGTTTAAAATACCCTAAACCTCGGCATAACCCTAACCCTAACCCTACCCTTGGCAAGGAAGTCGGCCTAGGGTTTGGGATGGTCCCAAGGAAAAAGCTGTGGAGGCAGCGATGCTGTGGCAGTTTAGCGCTCCCCTTGGGATACCTTTTGCAGTTGCAGTGTGCCTGGAGCTCAGGGCTTTCTGGATTAAAAAACTCTTACCCTAGGCGTAACCCTAACTCCTAAATTGGTCAATCAGCCTAGGGTTAGAGATGGTCCCAAGGAAAAATGTGCGGAGGCAGCCATGTTGTGGCACTTTTTCGATCCCCTTGGGATGCCTTTGCCAGCTGAATTGTGTCTGGAGCTCAAGCCATTCTCATTTAAAACCCTTACCCTAGGCGTAACCCTATGCCCTAAACTGGTCAATCAGCCTAGGGTTAGGGACGGTCCCGAGGAAAAATGTGCGGAGGCAGCCATGTTGTGGCACTTTTTCGATCCCCTTGGGATGCCTTTGCCAGCTGAATTGTGTCTGGAGCTCAAGCCTTTCTCATTTAAAAAACCCTAACCCTAGGCGTAACCCTAACCCGAGCCCTAGACAGGTAAATCAGCCTAGGGTTAGGGGTGGCACCATAGAAAAAACTGTGGAGGTAGCGATGTTGTGGTGCTTTTGCGCTCCCCTTGGGATACCTTTTGCAGTTGCAGTGTGCCTGGAGCTCAGGGCTTTCTGGATTAAAATCCCTTACCCTAGGCGTAACCCTAAGCCCTAAACTGGGCAATCAGCCTGGGGTTAGGGACGGTCCGAAGGAAAAATGTGCGGAGGCAGCCATGTTGTGGCACTTTTTCGATCCCCTTGGGATGCCTTTGCCAGCTGAATTCTGTCTGGAGCTCAAGCCTTTCTCATTTAAAAAACCCTAACCCTAGGCGTAACCCTAACCCTAGCCCTAGACAGGTAAATCAGCCTAGGGTTAGGGGTGGCACCAAAGAAAAACTGTGGTGGCCGTGATGTTGTGGCACTTTTGTGCTCCCCTTCGGATACCTGTTGCAGTTGCAGTGTGCCTGGAGCTCAGGGCTTTCTGGATTAAAATCCCTTACCCTAGGCGTAACCCTAAGCCCTAAACTGGTCAATCAGCCTAGGGTTAGGGACGGTCCCAAGGAAAAATGTGCGGAGGCAGCCATGTTGTGGCACTTTTTCGATCCCCTTGGGATGCCTTTGCCAGCTGAATTGTGTCTGGAGCTCAAGGCTTTCTCATTTAAAAAACCCTAACCCTAGGCGTAACCCTAACCCTAGCCCTAGACAGGTAAATCAGCCTAGGGTTAGGGGTGGCACCAAAGAAAAAACTGTGGAGGCAGCGATGTTGTGGCGCTTTTGCGCTCCCCTAGGGATACATTTTGCAGTTGCAGTGTGCCTGGAGCTCAGGGCTTTCTGCATTAAAAACCCTAACCCTAGGCGTAACCCTAACCCTAGCCCTAGACAGGTAAATCAGCCTAGGGTTAGGGACGGTCTGAAATAAAAAGCCCTGGAAGCCGCCATTTTGTGGCACCTTTGCACTTACCTTGATTCATTTCTCAGCTGCCGTCAGCCTGGAGGTCAGGGCTTTCTGGTTTTTGAGATGCTAAGCCGTGGTGTAACCCTCACACAAACCCTAGTCAATAAAAGAAGAACTTAGCCTAAGGGTGATCTCAAGGAAAACCTGTGGAGGCAGCCATGTTGTGACACTTTTGCGCTCCCCTTGGGATGCCTTTGCCTGCTGCAGAGGCCCTGGAACTCAGCGCATTCTGGTTTAAAATACCCTAAACCTCGGCATAACCCTAACCCTAACCCTAGCTCTAGGCAAGGAAGTCGGCCTAGGGTTAGGGATGGTCCCAAGGAAAAAGCTGTGGAGGCAGCGATGCTGTGGCAGTTTAGCGCTCCCCTTGGGATACCTTTTGCAGTTGCAGTGTGCCTGGAGCTCAGGGCTTTCTGGATTAAAAAACTCTTACCCTAGGCGTAATACTAACTCCTAAATTGGTCAATCAGCCTAGGGTTAGGGATGGTCCCAAGGAAAAATGTGCGGAGGCAGCCATGTTGTGGCACTTTTTCGATCCCCTTGGGATGCCTTTGCCAGCTGAATTGTGTCTGGAGCTCAAGCCATTCTCATTTAAAACCCTTACCCTAGGCGTAACCCTATGCCCTAAACTGGTCAATCAGCCTAGGGTTAGGGACGGTCCCGAGGAAAAATGTGCGGAGGCAGCCATGTTGTGGCACTTTTTCGATCCCCTTGGGATGCCTTTGCCAGCTGAATTGTGTCTGGAGCTCAAGCCTTTCTCATTTAAAAAACCCTAACCCTAGGCGTAACCCTAACCCTAGCCCTAGACAGGTAAATCAGCCTAGGGTTAGGGGTGGCACCAAAGAAAAACTGTGGTGGCCGTGATATTGTGGCACTTTTGCGCTCCCCTTGGGATACCTTTTGCAGTTGCAGTGTGCCTGGAGCTCAGGGCTTTCTGGATTAAAAAACTCTTACCCTAGGCGTAACCCTAAGCCCAAAACTGGTCAATCAGCCTAGGGTTAGGGACGGTCCCGAGGAAAAATGTGCGGAGGCAGCCATGTTGTGGCACTTTTTCGATCCCCTTGGGATGCCTTTGCCAGCTGAATTGTGTCTGGAGCTCAAGCCTTTCTCATTTAAAAAACCCTAACCCTAGGCGTAACCCTAACCCGAGCCCTAGACAGGTAAATCAGCCTAGGGTTAGGGGTGGCACCATAGAAAAAACTGTGGAGGTAGCGATGTTGTGGTGCTTTTGCGCTCCCCTTGGGATACCTTTTGCAGTTGCAGTGTGCCTGGAGCTCAGGGCTTTCTGGATTAAAAAACCCTTACCCTAGGCGTAACCCTAAGCCCTAAACTGGTCAATCAGCCTGGGGTTAGGGATGGTCCCAAGGAAAAATGTGCGGAGGCAGCCATGTTGTGGCACTTTTTCGATCCCCTTGGGATGCCTTTGCCAGCTGAATTGTGTCTGGAGCTCAAGCCTTTCTCATTTAAAAAACCCTAACCCTAGGCGTAACCCTAACCCTAGCCCTAGACAGGTAAATCAGCCTAGGGTTAGGGACGGTCTGAAATAAAAAGCCCTGGAAGCAGTCATTTTGTGGCACCTTTGCACTTACCTTGATTCATTTCTCAGCTGCCGTCAGCCTGGAGGTCAGGGCTTTCTGGTTTTTGAGATGCTAATCCGTGGTGTAACCCTCACACAAACCCTAGTCAATAAAAGAAGAACTTAGCCTAAGGGTGATCTCAAGGAAAACCTGTGGAGGCAGCCATGTTGTGACACTTTTGCGCTCCCCTTGGGATGCCTTTGCCTGCTGCAGAGGCCCTGGAACTCAGCGCATTCTGGTTTAAAATACCCTAAACCTCGGCATAACCCTAACCCTAACCCTAGCTCTAGGCAAGGAAGTCGGCCTAGGGTTAGGGATGGTCCCAAGGAAAAAGCTGTGGAGGCAGCGATGCTGTGGCAGTTTAGCGCTCCCCTTGGGATACCTTTTGCAGTTGCAGTGTGCCTGGAGCTCAGGGCTTTCTGGATTAAAAAACTCTTACCCTAGGCGTAATACTAACTCCTAAATTGGTCAATCAGCCTAGGGTTAGGGATGGTCCCAAGGAAAAATGTGCGGAGGCAGCCATGTTGTGGCACTTTTTCGATCCCCTTGGGATGCCTTTGCCAGCTGAATTGTGTCTGGAGCTCAAGCCATTCTCATTTAAAACCCTTACCCTAGGCGTAACCCTATGCCCTAAACTGGTCAATCAGCCTAGGGTTAGGGACGGTCCCGAGGAAAAATGTGCGGAGGCAGCCATGTTGTGGCACTTTTTCGATCCCCTTGGGATGCCTTTGCCAGCTGAATTGTGTCTGGAGCTCAAGCCTTTCTCATTTAAAAAACCCTAACCCTAGGCGTAACCCTAACCCTAGCCCTAGACAGGTAAATCAGCCTAGGGTTAGGGGTGGCACCAAAGAAAAACTGTGGTGGCCGTGATATTGTGGCACTTTTGCGCTCCCCTTGGGATACCTTTTGCAGTTGCAGTGTGCCTGGAGCTCAGGGCTTTCTGGATTAAAAAACTCTTACCCTAGGCGTAACCCTAAGCCCAAAACTGGTCAATCAGCCTAGGGTTAGGGACGGTCCCGAGGAAAAATGTGCGGAGGCAGCCATGTTGTGGCACTTTTTCGATCCCCTTGGGATGCCTTTGCCAGCTGAATTGTGTCTGGAGCTCAAGCCTTTCTCATTTAAAAAACCCTAACCCTAGGCGTAACCCTAACCCGAGCCCTAGACAGGTAAATCAGCCTAGGGTTAGGGGTGGCACCATAGAAAAAACTGTGGAGGTAGCGATGTTGTGGTGCTTTTGCGCTCCCCTTGGGATACCTTTTGCAGTTGCAGTGTGCCTGGAGCTCAGGGCTTTCTGGATTAAAAAACCCTTACCCTAGGCGTAACCCTAAGCCCTAAACTGGTCAATCAGCCTGGGGTTAGGGATGGTCCCAAGGAAAAATGTGCGGAGGCAGCCATGTTGTGGCACTTTTTCGATCCCCTTGGGATGCCTTTGCCAGCTGAATTGTGTCTGGAGCTCAAGCCTTTCTCATTTAAAAAACCCTAACCCTAGGCGTAACCCTAACCCTAGCCCTAGACAGGTAAATCAGCCTAGGGTTAGGGACGGTCTGAAATAAAAAGCCCTGGAAGCAGTCATTTTGTGGCACCTTTGCACTTACCTTGATTCATTTCTCAGCTGCCGTCAGCCTGGAGGTCAGGGCTTTCTGGTTTTTGAGATGCTAATCCGTGGTGTAACCCTCACACAAACCCTAGTCAATAAAAGAAGAACTTAGCCTAAGGGTGATCTCAAGGAAAACCTGTGGAGGCAGCCATGTTGTGACACTTTTGCGCTCCCCTTGGGATGCCTTTGCCTGCTGCAGAGGCCCTGGAACTCAGCGCATTCTGGTTTAAAATACCCTAAACCTCGGCATAACCCTAACCCTAACCCTACCCTTGGCAAGGAAGTCGGCCTAGGGTTTGGGATGGTCCCAAGGAAAAAGCTGTGGAGGCAGCGATGCTGTGGCAGTTTAGCGCTCCCCTTGGGATACCTTTTGCAGTTGCAGTGTGCCTGGAGCTCAGGGCTTTCTGGATTAAAAAACTCTTACCCTAGGCGTAACCCTAACTCCTAAATTGGTCAATCAGCCTAGGGTTAGGGATGGTCCCAAGGAAAAATGTGCGGAGGCAGCCATGTTGTGGCACTTTTTCGATCCCCTTGGGATGCCTTTGCCAGCTGAATTGTGTCTGGAGCTCAAGCCTTTCTCATTTAAAAAACCCTAACCCTAGGCGTAACCCTAACCCCAGCCCTAGTCAGGTAAATCAGCCTAGGGTTAGGGATGGTCCCAAAGAAAAAGCTGTGGAGGCAGCGATTCTGTGGCACTTTAGCGCTCCCCTTGGGATACCTTTTGCAGTTGCAGTGTGCCTGGAGCTCAGGGCTTTCTGGATTAAAAAACCCTTACCCTAGGCGTAACCCTAAGCCCTAAACTGGTCAATCAGCCTGGGGTTAGGGACGGTCCCAAGGAAAAATGTGCGGAGGCAGCCATGTTGTGGCACTTTTTCGATCCCCTTGGAATGCCTTTGCCAGCTGAATTGTGTCTGGAGCTCAAGCCTTTCTCATTTAAAAAACCCTAACCCTAGGCGTAACCCTAACCCTAGCCCTAGACAGGTCAATCAGCCTAGGGTTAGGGGTGGCACCAAAGAAAAACTGTGGTGGCCGTGATGTTGTGGCACTTTTGTGCTCCCCTTGGGATACCTTTTGCGGTTGCAGTGTGCCTGGAGCTCAGGGCTTTCTGGATTAAAAAACTCTTACCCTAGGCATAACCCTAACTCCTAAATTGGTCAATCAGCCTAGGGTTAGAGATGGTCCCAAGGAAAAATGTGCGGAGGCAGCCATGTTGTGGCACTTTTTCGATCCCCTTGGGATGCCTTTGCCAGCTGAATTGTGTCTGGAGCTCAAGCCATTCTCATTTAAAACCCTTACCCTAGGCGTAACCCTATGCCCTAAACTGGTCAATCAGCCTAGGGTTAGGGACGGTCCCGAGGAAAAATGTGCGGAGGCAGCCATGTTGTGGCACTTTTTCGATCCCCTTGGGATGCCTTTGCCAGCTGAATTGTGTCTGGAGCTCAAGCCGTTCTCATTTAAAAAACACTAACCCTAGGCGTAACCCTAACCCTAGCCCTAGACAGGTAAATCAGCCTAGGGTTAGGGACGGTCTGAAATAAAAAGCCCTGGAAGCCGCCATTTTGTGGCACCTTTGCACTTACCTTGATTCATTTCTCAGCTGCCGTCAGCCTGGAGGTCAGGGCTTTCTGGTTTTTGAGATGCTAAGCCGTGGTGTAACCCTCACACAAACCCTAGTCAATAAAAGAAGAACTTAGCCTAAGGGTGATCTCAAGGAAAACCTGTGGAGGCAGCCATGTTGTGACACTTTTGCGCTCCCCTTGGGATGCCTTTGCCTGCTGCAGAGGCCCTGGAACTCAGCGCATTCTGGTTTAAAATACCCTAAACCTCGGCATAACCCTAACCCTAACCCTACCCTTGGCAAGGAAGTCGGCCTAGGGTTTGGGATGGTCCCAAGGAAAAAGCTGTGGAGGCAGCGATGCTGTGGCAGTTTAGCGCTCCCCTTGGGATACCTTTTGCAGTTGCAGTGTGCCTGGAGCTCAGGGCTTTCTGGATTAAAAAACTCTTACCCTAGGCGTAACCCTAACTCCTAAATTGGTCAATCAGCCTAGGGTTAGGGATGGTCCCAAGGAAAAATGTGCGGAGGCAGCCATGTTGTGGCACTTTTTCGATCCCCTAGGGATGCCTTTGCCAGCTGAATTGTGTCTGGAGCTCAAGCCATTCTCATTTAAAACCCTTACCCTAGGCGTAACCCTATGCCCTAAACTGGTCAATCAGCCTAGGGTTAGGGACGGTCCCGAGGAAAAATGTGCGGAGGCAGCCATGTTGTGGCACTTTTTCGATCCCGTTGGGATGCCTTTACCAGCTGAATTATGTCTGGAGCTCAAGCCTTTCTCATTTAAAAAACCCTAACCCTAGGCGTAACCCTAACCCTAGCCCTAGACAGGTAAATCAGCCTAGGGTTAGGGGTGGCACCAAAGAAAAAACTGTGGAGGCAGCGATGTTGTGGCGCTTTTGCGCTCCCCTTGGGATACCTTTTGCAGTTGCAGTGTGCCTGGAGCTCAGGGCTTTCTGCATTAAAAAACCCTTACCCTAGGCGTAACCCTAAGCCCTAAACTGGTCAATCAGCCTAGGGTTAGGGACGGTCCCGAGGAAAAATGTGCGGAGGCAGCCACGTTGTGGCACTTTTTCGATCCCCTTGGGATGCCTTTGCCAGCTGAATTGTGTCTGGAGCTCAAGCCGTTCTCATTTAAAAAACACTAACCCTAGGCGTAACCCTAACCCTAGCCCTAGACAGGTAAATCAGCCTAGGGTTAGGGACGGTCTGAAATAAAAAGCCCTGGAAGCCGCCATTTTGTGGCACCTTTGCACTTACCTTGATTCATTTCTCAGCTGCCGTCAGCCTGGAGGTCAGGGCTTTCTGGTTTTTGAGATGCTAAGCCGTGGTGTAACCCTCACACAAACCCTAGTCAATAAAAGAAGAACTTAGCCTAAGGGTGATCTCAAGGAAAACCTGTGGAGGCAGCCATGTTGTGACACTTTTGCGCTCCCCTTGGGATGCCTTTGCCTGCTGCAGAGGCCCTGGAACTCAGCGCATTCTGGTTTAAAATACCCTAAACCTCGGCATAACCCTAACCCTAACCCTAGCTCTAGGCAAGGAAGTCGGCCTAGGGTTAGGGATGGTCCCAAGGAAAAAGCTGTGGAGGCAGCGATGCTGTGGCAGTTTAGCGCTCCCCTTGGGATACCTTTTGCAGTTGCAGTGTGCCTGGAGCTCAGGGCTTTCTGGATTAAAAAACTCTTACCCTAGGCGTAATACTAACTCCTAAATTGGTCAATCAGCCTAGGGTTAGGGATGGTCCCAAGGAAAAATGTGCGGAGGCAGCCATGTTGTGGCACTTTTTCGATCCCCTTGGGATGCCTTTGCCAGCTGAATTGTGTCTGGAGCTCAAGCCATTCTCATTTAAAACCCTTACCCTAGGCGTAACCCTATGCCCTAAACTGGTCAATCAGCCTAGGGTTAGGGACGGTCCCGAGGAAAAATGTGCGGAGGCAGCCATGTTGTGGCACTTTTTCGATCCCCTTGGAATGCCTTTGCCAGCTGAATTGTGTCTGGAGCTCAAGCCTTTCTCATTTAAAAAACCCTAACCCTAGGCGTAACCCTAACCCGAGCCCTAGACAGGTAAATCAGCCTAGGGTTAGGGGTGGCACCATAGAAAAAACTGTGGAGGTAGCGATGTTGTGGCGCTTTTGCGCTCCCCTTGGGATACCTTTTGCAGTTGCAGTGTGCCTGGAGCTCAGGGCTTTCTGGATTAAAATCCCTTACCCTAGGCGTAACCCTAAGCCCTAAACTGGTCAATCAGCCTAGGGTTAGGGACGGTCCCAAGGAAAAATGTGCGGAGGCAGCCATGTTGTGGCACTTTTTCGATCCCCTTGGGATGCCTTTGCCAGCTGAATTGTGTCTGGAGCTCAAGCCTTTCTCATTTAAAAAACCCTAACCCTAGGCGTAACCCTAACCCTAGCCCTAGACAGGTAAATCAGCCTAGGGTTAGGGGTGGCACCAAAGAAAAAACTGTGGAGGCAGCGATGTTGTGGCGCTTTTGCGCTCCCCTTGGGATACCTTTTGCAGTTGCAGTGTGCCTGGAGCTCAGGGCTTTCTGGATTAAAAAAACCCTTACCCTAGGCGTAACCCTAAGCCCTAAACTGGTCAATCAGCCTGGGGTTAGGGACGGTCCCAAGGAAAAACGTGCGGAGGCAGCCATGTTGTGGCACTTTTTCGATCCCCTTGGGATGCCTTTGCCAGCTGAATTGTGTCTGGAGCTCAAGCCTTTCTCATTTAAAAAACCCTAACCCTAGGCGTAACCCTAACCCTAGCCCTAGACAGGTAAATCAGCCTAGGGTTAGGGGTGGCACCAAAGAAAAAGCTGTGGAGGCAGCGATGTTGTGGTGCTTTTGCGCTCCCCTTGGGATACCGTTTGCAGTTGCAGTGTGCCTGGAGCTCAGGGCTTTCTGGATTAAAAAACCCTTACCCTAGGCGTAACCCTAAGCCCTAAACTGGTCAATCAGCCTGGGGTTAGGGAAGGTCCCAAGGAAAAATGTGCGGAGGCAGCCATGTTGTGGCACTTTTTCGATCCCCTTGGGATGCCTTTGCCAGCTGAATTCTGTCTGGAGCTCAAGCCTTTCTCATTTAAAAAACCCTAACCCTAGGCGTAACCCTAACCCTAGCCCTAGACAGGTAAATCAGCCTAGGGTTAGGGGTGGCACCAAAGAAAAAACTGTGGAGGCAGTGATGTTGTGGCGCTTTTGCGCTCCCCTTGGGATACCTTTTGCAGTTGCAGTGTGCCTGGAGCTCAGGGCTTTCTGGATTAAAAAACCCTTACCCTAGGCGTAACCCTAAGCCCTAAACTGGTCAATCAGCCTGGGGTTAGGGATGGTCCCAAGGACAAATGTGCGGAGGCAGCCATGTTGTGGCACTTTTTCGATCCCCTTGGGATGCCTTTGCCAGCTGAATTGTGTCTGGAGCTCAAGCCGTTCTCATTTAAAAAACACTAACCCTAGGCGTAACCCTAACCCTAGCCCTAGACAGGTAAATCAGCCTAGGGTTAGGGACGGTCTGAAATAAAAAGCCCTGGAAGCCGCCATTTTGTGGCACCTTTGCACTTACCTTGATTCATTTCTCAGCTGCCGTCAGCCTGGAGGTCAGGGCTTTCTGGTTTTTGAGATGCTAAGCCGTGGTGTAACCCTCACACAAACCCTAGTCAATAAAAGAAGAACTTAGCCTAAGGGTGATCTCAAGGAAAACCTGTGGAGGCAGCCATGTTGTGACACTTTTGCGCTCCCCTTGGGATGCCTTTGCCTGCTGCAGAGGCCCTGGAACTCAGCGCATTCTGGTTTAAAATACCCTAAACCTCGGCATAACCCTAACCCTAACCCTACCCTTGGCAAGGAAGTCGGCCTAGGGTTTGGGATGGTCCCAAGGAAAAAGCTGTGGAGGCAGCGATGCTGTGGCAGTTTAGCGCTCCCCTTGGGATACCTTTTGCAGTTGCAGTGTGCCTGGAGCTCAGGGCTTTCTGGATTAAAAAACTCTTACCCTAGGCGTAACCCTAACTCCTAAATTAGTCAATCAGCCTAGGGTTAGGGATGGTCCCAAGGAAAAATGTGCGGAGGCAGCCATGTTGTGGCACTTTTTCGATCCCCTTGGGATGCCTTTGCCAGCTGAATTCTGTCTGGAGCTCAAGCCTTTCTCATTTAAAAAACCCTAACCCTAGGCGTAACCCTAACCCTAGCCCTAGACAGGTAAATCAGCCTAGGGTTAGGGGTGGCACCAAAGAAAAAACTGTGGAGGCAGCGATGTTGTGGCGCTTTTGCGCTCCCCTTGGGATACCTTTTGCAGTTGCAGTGTGCCTGGAGCTCAGGGCTTTCTGGATTAAAAAACCCTTACCCTAGGCGTAACCCTAAGCCCTAAACTGGTGAATCAGCCTGGGGTTAGGGACGGTCCCAAGGAAAAATGTGCGGAGGCAGCCATGTTGTGGCACTTTTTCGATCCCCTTGGGATGCCTTTGCCAGCTGAATTGTGTCTGGAGCTCAAGGCTTTCTCATTTAAAAAACCCTAACCCTAGGCGTAACCCTAACCCTAGCCCTAGACAGGTAAATTAGCCTAGGGTTAGGGGTGGCACCAAAGAAAAAACTGTGGAGGCAGCGATGTTGTGGTGCTTTTGCGCTCCCCTTGGGATACCTTTTGCAGTTGCAGTGTGCCTGGAGCTCAGGGCTTTCTGGATTAAAAAACCCTTACCCTAGGCGTAACCCTAAGCCCTAAACTGGTCAATCAGCCTAGGTTTAGGGACGGTCCCAAGGAAAAATGTGCGGAGGCAGCCATGTTGTGGCACTTTTTCGATCCCCTTGGGATGCCTTTGCCAGCTGAATTCTGTCTGGAGCTCAAGCCTTTCTCATTTAAAAAACCCTAACCCTAGGCGTAACCCTAACCCCAGCCCTAGTCAGGTAAATCAGCCTAGGGTTAGGGATGGTCCCAAAGAAAAAGCTGTGGAGGCAGCGATTCTGTGGCACTTTAGCGCTCCCCTTGGGATACCTTTTGCAGTTGCAGTGTGCCTGGAGCTCAGGGCTTTCTGGATTAAAAAACCCTTACCCTAGGCGTAACCCTAAGCCCTAAACTGGTCAATCAGCCTGGGGTTAGGGACGGTCCCAAGGAAAAATGTGCGGAGGCAGCCATGTTGTGGCACTTTTTCGATCCCCTTGGAATGCCTTTGCCAGCTGAATTGTGTCTGGAGCTCAAGCCTTTCTCATTTAAAAAACCCTAACCCTAGGCGTAACCCTAACCCTAGCCCTAGACAGGTCAATCAGCCTAGGGTAAGGGGTGGCACCAAAGAAAAACTGTGGTGGCCGTGATGTTGTGGCACTTTTGTGCTCCCCTTGGGATACCTTTTGCAGTTGCAGTGTGCCTGGAGCTCAGGGCTTTCTGGATTAAAAAACCCTTACCCTAGGCGTAACCCTAAGCCCAAAACTGGTCAATCAGCCTAGGGTTAGGGACGGTCCCAAAGAAAAATGTGCGGAGGCATCCATGTTGGGGCACTTTTTCGATCCCCTTGGGATGCCTTTGCCAGCTGAATTGTGTCTGGAGCTCAAGCCTTTCTCATTTAAAAAAACCTAACCCTAGGCGTAACCCTAACCCGAGCCCTAGACAAGTAAATCAGCCTAGGGTTAGGGGTGGCACCATAGAAAAAACTGTGGAGGTAGCGATGTTGTGGTGCTTTTGCGCTCCCCTTGGGATACCTTTTGCAGTTGCAGTGTGCCTGGAGCTCAGGGCTTTCTGGATTAAAATCCCTTACCCTAGGCGTAACCCTAAGCCCTAAACTGGTCAATCAGCCTAGGGTTAGGGACGGTCCCAAGGAAAAATGTGCGGAGGCAGCCATGTTGTGGCACTTTTTCGATCCCCTTGGGATGCCTTTGCGAGCTGAATTGTGACTGGAGCTCAAGCCTTTCTCATTTAAAAACCCTAACCCTAGGCGTAACCCTAACCCTAGCCCTAGACAGGTAAATCAGCCTAGGGTTAGGGGTGGCACCAAAGAAAAAACTGTGGAGGCAGCGATGTTGTGGCGCTTTTGCGCTCCCCTTGGGATACCTTTTGCAGTTGCAGTGTGCCTGGAGCTCAGGGCTTTCTGGATTAAAAAACCCTTACCCTAGGCGTAACCCTAAGCCCTAAACTGGTCAATCAGCCTGGGGTTAGGGACGGTCCCAAGGAAAAATGTGCGGAGGCAGCCATGTTGTGGCACTTTTTCGATCCCCTTGGGATGCCTTTGCCAGCTGAATTGTGTCTGGAGCTCAAGCCTTTCTCATTTAAAAAACCCTAACCCTAGGCGTAACCCTAACCCTAGCCCTAGACAGGTAAATCAGCCTAGGGTTAGGGGTGGCACCAAAGAAAAAACTGTGGAGGCAGCGATGTTGTGGCGCTTTTGCGCTCCCCTTGGGATACCTTTTGCAGTTGCAGTGTGCCTGGAGCTCAGGGCTTTCTTGATTAAAAAACCCTTACCCTAGGCGTAACCCTAAGCCCTAAACTGGTCAATCAGCCTAGGGTTAGGGACGGTCCGAAGGAAAAAGGTGCGGAGGCAGCCATGTTGTGGCACTTTTTCGATCCCCTTGGGATGCCTTTGCCAGCTGAATTGTGTCTGGAGCTCAAGCCCTTCTCATTTAAAACCCTTACCCTAGGCGTAACCCTATGCCCTAAACTGGTCAATCAGCCTAGGGTTAGGGACGGTCCCGAGGAAAAATGTGCGGAGGCAGCCATGTTGTGGCACTTTTTCGATCCCATTGGGATGCCTTTGCCAGCTGAATTGTGTCTGGAGCTCAAGCCTTTCTCATTTAAAAAACCCTAACCCTAGGCGTAACCCTAACCCGAGCCCTAGACAGGTAAATCAGCCTAGGGTTAGGGGTGGCACCATAGAAAAAACTGTGGAGGTAGCGATGTTGTGGCGCTTTTGCGCTCCCCTTGGGATACCTTTTGCAGTTGCAGTGTGCCTGGAGCTCAGGGCTTTCTGGATTAAAATCCCTTACCCTAGGCGTAACCCTAAGCCCTAAACTGGTTAATCAGCCTAGGGTTAGGGACGGTCCCAAGGAAAAATGTGCGGAGGCAGCCATGTTGTGGCACTTTTTCGATCCCCTTGGGATGCCTTTGCCAGCTGAATTGTGTCTGGAGCTCAAGCCTTTCTCATTTAAAAAACCCTAACCCTAGGCGTAACCCTAACCCTAGCCCTAGACAGGTAAATCAGCCTAGGGTTAGGGGTGGCACCAAAGAAAAAACTGTGGAGGCAGCGATGTTGTGGCGCTTTTGCGCTCCCCTTGGGATACCTTTTGCAGTTGCAGTGTGCCTGGAGCTCAGGGCTTTCTGCATTAAAAAACCCTTACCCTAGGCGTAACCCTAAGCCCTAAACTGGTCAATCAGCCTGGGGTTAGGGACGGTCCCAAGGAAAAACGTGCGGAGGCAGCCATGTTGTGGCACTTTTTCGATCCCCTTGGGATGCCTTTGCCAGCTGAATTGTGTCTGGAGCTCAAGCCTTTCTCATTTAAAAAACCCTAACCCTAGGCGTAACCCTAACCCTAGCCCTAGACAGGTAAATCAGCCTAGGGTTAGGGGTGGCACCAAAGAAAAAGCTGTGGAGGCAGCGATGTTGTGGTGCTTTTGCGCTCCCCTTGGGATACCGTTTGCAGTTGCAGTGTGCCTGGAGCTCAGGGCTTTCTGGATTAAAAAACCCTTACCCTAGGCGTAACCCTAAGCCCTAAACTGGTCAATCAGCCTAGGGTTAGGGACGGTCCCAAGGAAAAATGTGCGGAGGCAGCCATGTTGTGGCACTTTTTCGATCCCCTTGGGATGCCTTTGCCAGCTGAATTGTGTCTGGAGCTCAAGCCGTTCTCATTTAAAAAACACTAACCCTAGGCGTAACCCTAACCCTAGCCCTAGACAGGTAAATCAGCCTAGGGTTAGGGACGGTCTGAAATAAAAAGCCCTGGAAGCCGCCATTTTGTGGCACCTTTGCACTTACCTTGATTCATTTCTCAGCTGCCGTCAGCCTGGAGGTCAGGGCTTTCTGGTTTTTGAGATGCTAAGCCGTGGTGTAACCCTCACACAAACCCTAGTCAATAAAAGAAGAACTTAGCCTAAGGGTGATCTCAAGGAAAACCTGTGGAGGCAGCCATGTTGTGACACTTTTGCGCTCCCCTTGGGATGCCTTTGCCTGCTGCAGAGGCCCTGGAACTCAGCGCATTCTGGTTTAAAATACCCTAAACCTCGGCATAACCCTAACCCTAACCCTACCCTTGGCAAGGAAGTCGGCCTAGGGTTTGGGATGGTCCCAAGGAAAAAGCTGTGGAGGCAGCGATGCTGTGGCAGTTTAGCGCTCCCCTTGGGATACCTTTTGCAGTTGCAGTGTGCCTGGAGCTCAGGGCTTTCTGGATTAAAAAACTCTTACCCTAGGCGTAACCCTAACTCCTAAATTGGTCAATCAGCCTAGGGTTAGAGATGGTCCCAAGGAAAAATGTGCGGAGGCAGCCATGTTGTGGCACTTTTTCGATCCCCTTGGGATGCCTTTGCCAGCTGAATTGTGTCTGGAGCTCAAGCCATTCTCATTTAAAACCCTTACCCTAGGCGTAACCCTATGCCCTAAACTGGTCAATCAGCCTAGGGTTAGGGACGGTCCCGAGGAAAAATGTGCGGAGGCAGCCATGTTGTGGCACTTTTTCGATCCCCTTGGGATGCCTTTGCCAGCTGAATTGTGTCTGGAGCTCAAGCCTTTCTCATTTAAAAAACCCTAACCATAGGCGTAACCCTAACCCGAGCCCTAGACAGGTAAATCAGCCTAGGGTTAGGGGTGGCACCATAGAAAAAACTGTGGAGGTAGCGATGTTGTGGTGCTTTTGCGCTCCCCTTGGGATACCTTTTGCAGTTGCAGTGTGCCTGGAGCTCAGGGCTTTCTGGATTAAAATCCCTTACCCTAGGCGTAACCCTAAGCCCTAAACTGGGCAATCAGCCTGGGGTTAGGGACGGTCCGAAGGAAAAATGTGCGGAGGCAGCCATGTTGTGGCACTTTTTTGATCCCCTTGGGATGCCTTTGCCAGCTGAATTGTGTCTGGAGCTCAAGCCTTTCTCATTCAAAAAACCCTAACCCTAGGCGTAACCCTAACCCTAGCCCTAGACAGGTAAATCAGCCTAGGGTTAGGGGTGGCACCAAAGAAAAACTGTGGCGGCCGTGATGTTGTGGCACTTTTGTGCTCCCCTTGGGATACCTGTTGCAGTTGCAGTGTGCCTGGAGCTCAGGGCTTTCTGGATTAAAATCCCTTACCCTAGGCGTAACCCTAAGCCCAAAACTGGTGAATCAGCCTAGGGTTAGGGACGGTCCCAAGGAAAAATGTGCGGAGGCAGCCATGTTGTGGCACTTTTTCGATCCCCTTGGGATGCCTTTGCCAGCTGAATTGTGTCTGGAGCTCAAGCCTTTCTCATTTAAAAAACCCTAACCCTAGGCGTAACCCTAACCCTAGCCCTAGACAGGTAAATCAGCCTAGGGTTAGGGGTGGCACCAAAGAAAAAACTGTGGAGGCAGCGATGTTGTGGCGCTTTTGCGCTCCCCTAGGGATACCTTTTGCAGTTGCAGTGTGCCTGGAGCTCAGGGCTTTCTGCATTAAAAACCCTAACCCTAGGCGTAACCCTAACCCTAGCCCTAGACAGGTAAATCAGCCTAGGGTTAGGGACGGTCTGAAATAAAAAGCCCTGGAAGCCGCCATTTTGTGGCACCTTTGCACTTACCTTGATTCATTTCTCAGCTGCCGTCAGCCTGGAGGTCAGGGCTTTCTGGTTTTTGAGATGCTAAGCCGTGGTGTAACCCTCACACAAACCCTAGTCAATAAAAGAAGAACTTAGCCTAAGGGTGATCTCAAGGAAAACCTGTGGAGGCAGCCATGTTGTGACACTTTTGCGCTCCCCTTGGGATGCCTTTGCCTGCTGCAGAGGCCCTGGAACTCAGCGCATTCTGGTTTAAAATACCCTAAACCTCGGCATAACCCTAACCCTAACCCTAGCTCTAGGCAAGGAAGTCGGCCTAGGGTTAGGGATGGTCCCAAGGAAAAAGCTGTGGAGGCAGCGATGCTGTGGCAGTTTAGCGCTCCCCTTGGGATACCTTTTGCAGTTGCAGTGTGCCTGGAGCTCAGGGCTTTCTGGATTAAAAAACTCTTACCCTAGGCGTAATACTAACTCCTAAATTGGTCAATCAGCCTAGGGTTAGGGATGGTCCCAAGGAAAAATGTGCGGAGGCAGCCATGTTGTGGCACTTTTTCGATCCCCTTGGGATGCCTTTGCCAGCTGAATTGTGTCTGGAGCTCAAGCCTTTCTCATTCAAAAAACCCTAACCCTAGGCGTAACCCTAACCCTAGCCCTAGACAGGTAAATCAGCCTAGGGTTAGGGGTGGCACCAAAGAAAAACTGTGGCGGCCGTGATGTTGTGGCACTTTTGTGCTCCCCTTGGGATACCTGTTGCAGTTGCAGTGTGCCTGGAGCTCAGGGCTTTCTGGATTAAAATCCCTTACCCTAGGCGTAACCCTAAGCCCAAAACTGGTGAATCAGCCTAGGGTTAGGGACGGTCCCAAGGAAAAATGTGCGGAGGCAGCCATGTTGTGGCACTTTTTCGATCCCCTTGGGATGCCTTTGCCAGCTGAATTGTGTCTGGAGCTCAAGCCTTTCTCATTTAAAAAACCCTAACCCTAGGCGTAACCCTAACCCTAGCCCTAGACAGGTAAATCAGCCTAGGGTTAGGGGTGGCACCAAAGAAAAAACTGTGGAGGCAGCGATGTTGTGGCGCTTTTGCGCTCCCCTAGGGATACCTTTTGCAGTTGCAGTGTGCCTGGAGCTCAGGGCTTTCTGCATTAAAAACCCTAACCCTAGGCGTAACCCTAACCCTAGCCCTAGACAGGTAAATCAGCCTAGGGTTAGGGACGGTCTGAAATAAAAAGCCCTGGAAGCCGCCATTTTGTGGCACCTTTGCACTTACCTTGATTCATTTCTCAGCTGCCGTCAGCCTGGAGGTCAGGGCTTTCTGGTTTTTGAGATGCTAAGCCGTGGTGTAACCCTCACACAAACCCTAGTCAATAAAAGAAGAACTTAGCCTAAGGGTGATCTCAAGGAAAACCTGTGGAGGCAGCCATGTTGTGACACTTTTGCGCTCCCCTTGGGATGCCTTTGCCTGCTGCAGAGGCCCTGGAACTCAGCGCATTCTGGTTTAAAATACCCTAAACCTCGGCATAACCCTAACCCTAACCCTAGCTCTAGGCAAGGAAGTCGGCCTAGGGTTAGGGATGGTCCCAAGGAAAAAGCTGTGGAGGCAGCGATGCTGTGGCAGTTTAGCGCTCCCCTTGGGATACCTTTTGCAGTTGCAGTGTGCCTGGAGCTCAGGGCTTTCTGGATTAAAAAACTCTTACCCTAGGCGTAATACTAACTCCTAAATTGGTCAATCAGCCTAGGGTTAGGGATGGTCCCAAGGAAAAATGTGCGGAGGCAGCCATGTTGTGGCACTTTTTCGATCCCCTTGGGATGCCTTTGCCAGCTGAATTGTGTCTGGAGCTCAAGCCATTCTCATTTAAAACCCTTACCCTAGGCGTAACCCTATGCCCTAAACTGGTCAATCAGCCTAGGGTTAGGGACGGTCCCAAGGAAAAATGTGCGGAGGCAGCCATGTTGTGGCACTTTTTTGATCCCCTTGGGATGCCTTTGCCAGCTGAATTGTGTCTGGAGCTCAAGCCTTTCTCATTTAAAAAACCCTAACCCTAGGCGTAACCCTAACCCTAGCCCTAGACAGGTAAATCAGCCTAGGGTTAGGGACGGTCTGAAATAAAAAGCCCTGGAAGCCGCCATTTTGTGGCACCTTTGCACTTACCTTGATTCATTTCTCAGCTGCCGTCAGCCTGGAGGTCAGGGCTTTCTGGTTTTTGAGATGCTAAGCCGTGGTGTAACCCTCACACAAACCCTAGTCAATAAAAGAAGAACTTAGCCTAAGGGTGATCTCAAGGAAAACCTGTGGAGGCAGCCATGTTGTGACACTTTTGCGCTCCCCTTGGGATGCCTTTGCCTGCTGCAGAGGCCCTGGAACTCAGCGCATTCTGGTTTAAAATACCCTAAACCTCGGCATAACCCTAACCCTAACCCTACCCTTGGCAAGGAAGTCGGCCTAGGGTTTGGGATGGTCCCAAGGAAAAAGCTGTGGAGGCAGCGATGCTGTGGCAGTTTAGCGCTCCCCTTGGGATACCTTTTGCAGTTGCAGTGTGCCTGGAGCTCAGGGCTTTCTGGATTAAAAAACTCTTACCCTAGGCGTAACCCTAACTCCTAAATTGGTCAATCAGCCTAGGGTTAGGGATGGTCCCAAGGAAAAATGTGCGGAGGCAGCCATGTTGTGGCACTTTTTCGATCCCCTTGGGATGCCTTTGCCAGCTGAATTGTGTCTGGAGCTCAAGCCATTCTCATTTAAAACCCTTACCCTAGGCGTAACCCTATGCCCTAAACTGGTCAATCAGCCTGGGGTTAGGGACGGTCCCGAGGAAAAATGTGCGGAGGCAGCCATGTTGTGGCACTTTTTCGATCCCCTTGGGATGCCTTTGCCAGCTGAATTGTGTCTGGAGCTCAAGCCTTTCTCATTTAAAAAACCCTAACCCTAGGCGTAACCCTAACCCTAGCCCTAGACAGGTAAATCAGCCTAGGGTTAGGGGTGGCACCAAAGAAAAACTGTGGTGGCCGTGATGTTGTGGCACTTTTGTGCTCCCCTTGGGATACCTTTTGCAGTTGCAGTGTGCCTGGAGCTCAGGGCTTTCTGGATGAAAAAACCCTTACCCTAGGCGTAACCCTAAGCCCAAAACTGGTCAATCAGCCTAGGGTTAGGGACGGTCCCGAGGAAAAATGTGCGGAGGCAGCCATGTTGTGGCACTTTTTCGATCCCCTTGGGATGCCTTTGCCAGCTGAATTCTGTCTGGAGCTCAAGCCTTTCTCATTTAAAAAACCCTAACCCTAGGCGTAACCCTAACCCTAGCCCTAGACAGGTAAATCAGCCTAGGGTTAGGGGTGGCACCATAGAAAAAACTGTGGAGGTAGCGATGTTGTGGTGCTTTTGCGCTCCCCTTGGGATACCTTTTGCAGTTGCAGTGTGCCTGGAGCTCAGGGCTTTCTGGATTAAAAAACCCTTACCCTAGGCGTAACCCTAAGCCCAAAACTGGTCAATCAGCCTAGGGTTAGGGACGGTCCCAAGGAAAATGTGCGGAGGCAGCCATGTTGTGGCACTTTTTCGATCCCCTTGGGATGCCTTTGCCAGCTGAATTCTGTCTGGAGCTCAAGCCTTTCTCATTTAAAAAACCCTAACCCTAGGCGTAACCCTAACCCTAGCCCTAGACAGGTAAATCAGCCTAGGGTTAGGGGTGGCACCAAAGAAAAAGCTGTGGAGGCAGCGATGTTGTGGTGCTTTTGCGCTCCCCTTGGGATATCTTTTGCAGTTGCAGTGTGCCTGGAGCTCAGGGCTTTCTGGATTAAAAAACCCTTACCCTAGGCGTAACCCTAAGCCCTAAACTGGTCAATCAGCCTGGGGTTAGGGACGGTCCCGAGGAAAAATGTGCGGAGGCAGCCATGTTGTGGCACTTTTTCGATCCCCTTGGGATGCCTTTGCCAGCTGAATTGTGTCTGGAGCTCAAGCCTTTCTCATTTAAAAAACCCTAACCCTAGGCGTAACCCTAACCCTAGCCCTAGACAGGTAAATCAGCCTAGGGTTAGGGGTGGCACCAAAGAAAAAACTGTGGAGGCAGCGATGTTGTGGCGCTTTTGCGCTCCCCTAGGGATACCTTTTGCAGTTGCAGTGTGCCTGGAGCTCAGGGCTTTCTGGATTAAAAAACCCTTACCCTAGGCGTAACCCTAAGCCCAAAACTGGTCAATCAGCCTAGGTTTAGGGACGGTCCCAAGGAAAAATGTGCGGAGGCAGCCATGTTGTGGCACTTTTTCGATCCCCTTGGGATGCCTTTGCCAGCTGAATTGTGTCTGGAGCTCAAGCCTTTCTCATTTAAAAAACCCTAACCCTAGGCGTAACCCTAACCCTAGCCCTAGTCAGGTAAATCAGCCTAGGGTTAGGGATGGTCCCAAAGAAAAAGCTGTGGAGGCAGCGATTCTGTGGCACTTTAGCGCTCCCCTTGGGATACCTTTTGAAGTTGCAGTGTGCCTGGAGCTCAGGGCTTTCTGGATTAAAAAACCCTTACCCTAGGCGTAACCCTAAGCCCAAAACTGGTCAATCAGCCTAGGGTTAGGGACGGTCCCGAGGAAAAATGTGCGGAGGCAGCCATGTTGTGGCACTTTTTCGATCCCCTTGGGATGCCTTTGCCAGCTGAATTCTGTCTGGAGCTCAAGCCTTTCTCATTTAAAAAACCCTAACCCTAGGCGTAACCCTAACCCGAGCCCTAGACAGGTAAATCAGCCTAGGGTTAGGGGTGGCACCATAGAAAAAACTGTGGAGGTAGCGATGTTGTGGCGCTTTTGCGCTCCCCTTGGGATACCTTTTGCAGTTGCAGTGTGCCTGGAGCTCAGGGCTTTCTGGATTAAAATCCCTTACCCTAGGCGTAACCCTAAGCCCTAAACTGGTCAATCAGCCTAGGGTTAGGGACGGTCCCAAGGAAAAATGTGCGGAGGCAGCCATGTTGTGGCACTTTTTCGATCCCCTTGGGATGCCTTTGCCAGCTGAATTCTGTCTGGAGCTCAAGCCTTTCTCATTTAAAAAACCCTTACCCTAGGCGTAACCCTAAGCCCAAAACTGGTCAATCAGCCTAGGTTTAGGGACGGTCCCAAGGAAAAATGTGCGGAGGCAGCCACGTTGTGGCACTTTTTCGATCCCCTTGGGATGCCTTTGCCAGCTGAATTGTGTCTGGAGCTCAAGCCTTTCTCATTTAAAAAACCCTAACCCTAGGCGTAACCCTAACCCTAGCCCTAGACAGGTAAATCAGCCTAGGGTTAGGGACGGTCTGAAATAAAAAGCCCTGGAAGCCGCCATTTTGTGGCACCTTTGCACTTACCTTGATTCATTTCTCAGCTGCCGTCAGCCTGGAGGTCAGGGCTTTCTGGTTTTTGAGATGCTAAGCCGTGGTGTAACCCTCACACAAACCCTAGTCAATAAAAGAAGAACTTAGCCTAAGGGTGATCTCAAGGAAAACCTGTGGAGGCAGCCATGTTGTGACACTTTTGCGCTCCCCTTGGGATGCCTTTGCCTGCTGCAGAGGCCCTGGAACTCAGCGCATTCTGGTTTAAAATACCCTAAACCTCGGCATAACCCTAACCCTAACCCTACCCTTGGCAAGGAAGTCGGCCTAGGGTTTGGGATGGTCCCAAGGAAAAAGCTGTGGAGGCAGCGATGCTGTGGCAGTTTAGCGCTCCCCTTGGGATACCTTTTGCAGTTGCAGTGTGCCTGGAGCTCAGGGCTTTCTGGATTAAAAAACTCTTACCCTAGGCGTAACCCTAACTCCTAAATTGGTCAATCAGCCTAGGGTTAGGGATGGTCCCAAGGAAAAATGTGCGGAGGCAGCCATGTTGTGGCACTTTTTCGATCCCCTTGGGATGCCTTTGCCAGCTGAATTGTGTCTGGAGCTCAAGCCATTCTCATTTAAAACCCTTACCCTAGGCGTAACCCTATGCCCTAAACTGGTCAATCAGCCTGGGGTTAGGGACGGTCCCGAGGAAAAATGTGCGGAGGCAGCCATGTTGTGGCACTTTTTCGATCCCCTTGGGATGCCTTTGCCAGCTGAATTGTGTCTGGAGCTCAAGCCTTTCTCATTTAAAAAACCCTAACCCTAGGCGTAACCCTAACCCTAGCCCTAGACAGGTAAATCAGCCTAGGGTTAGGGGTGGCACCAAAGAAAAACTGTGGTGGCCGTGATGTTGTGGCACTTTTGTGCTCCCCTTGGGATACCTTTTGCAGTTGCAGTGTGCCTGGAGCTCAGGGCTTTCTGGATGAAAAAACCCTTACCCTAGGCGTAACCCTAAGCCCAAAACTGGTCAATCAGCCTAGGGTTAGGGACGGTCCCGAGGAAAAATGTGCGGAGGCAGCCATGTTGTGGCACTTTTTCGATCCCCTTGGGATGCCTTTGCCAGCTGAATTCTGTCTGGAGCTCAAGCCTTTCTCATTTAAAAAACCCTAACCCTAGGCGTAACCCTAACCCTAGCCCTAGACAGGTAAATCAGCCTAGGGTTAGGGGTGGCACCATAGAAAAAACTGTGGAGGTAGCGATGTTGTGGTGCTTTTGCGCTCCCCTTGGGATACCTTTTGCAGTTGCAGTGTGCCTGGAGCTCAGGGCTTTCTGGATTAAAAAACCCTTACCCTAGGCGTAACCCTAAGCCCAAAACTGGTCAATCAGCCTAGGGTTAGGGACGGTCCCAAGGAAAATGTGCGGAGGCAGCCATGTTGTGGCACTTTTTCGATCCCCTTGGGATGCCTTTGCCAGCTGAATTCTGTCTGGAGCTCAAGCCTTTCTCATTTAAAAAACCCTAACCCTAGGCGTAACCCTAACCCTAGCCCTAGACAGGTAAATCAGCCTAGGGTTAGGGGTGGCACCAAAGAAAAAGCTGTGGAGGCAGCGATGTTGTGGTGCTTTTGCGCTCCCCTTGGGATATCTTTTGCAGTTGCAGTGTGCCTGGAGCTCAGGGCTTTCTGGATTAAAAAACCCTTACCCTAGGCGTAACCCTAAGCCCTAAACTGGTCAATCAGCCTGGGGTTAGGGACGGTCCCGAGGAAAAATGTGCGGAGGCAGCCATGTTGTGGCACTTTTTCGATCCCCTTGGGATGCCTTTGCCAGCTGAATTGTGTCTGGAGCTCAAGCCTTTCTCATTTAAAAAACCCTAACCCTAGGCGTAACCCTAACCCTAGCCCTAGACAGGTAAATCAGCCTAGGGTTAGGGGTGGCACCAAAGAAAAAACTGTGGAGGCAGCGATGTTGTGGCGCTTTTGCGCTCCCCTAGGGATACCTTTTGCAGTTGCAGTGTGCCTGGAGCTCAGGGCTTTCTGGATTAAAAAACCCTTACCCTAGGCGTAACCCTAAGCCCAAAACTGGTCAATCAGCCTAGGTTTAGGGACGGTCCCAAGGAAAAATGTGCGGAGGCAGCCATGTTGTGGCACTTTTTCGATCCCCTTGGGATGCCTTTGCCAGCTGAATTGTGTCTGGAGCTCAAGCCTTTCTCATTTAAAAAACCCTAACCCTAGGCGTAACCCTAACCCTAGCCCTAGTCAGGTAAATCAGCCTAGGGTTAGGGATGGTCCCAAAGAAAAAGCTGTGGAGGCAGCGATTCTGTGGCACTTTAGCGCTCCCCTTGGGATACCTTTTGAAGTTGCAGTGTGCCTGGAGCTCAGGGCTTTCTGGATTAAAAAACCCTTACCCTAGGCGTAACCCTAAGCCCAAAACTGGTCAATCAGCCTAGGGTTAGGGACGGTCCCGAGGAAAAATGTGCGGAGGCAGCCATGTTGTGGCACTTTTTCGATCCCCTTGGGATGCCTTTGCCAGCTGAATTCTGTCTGGAGCTCAAGCCTTTCTCATTTAAAAAACCCTAACCCTAGGCGTAACCCTAACCCGAGCCCTAGACAGGTAAATCAGCCTAGGGTTAGGGGTGGCACCATAGAAAAAACTGTGGAGGTAGCGATGTTGTGGCGCTTTTGCGCTCCCCTTGGGATACCTTTTGCAGTTGCAGTGTGCCTGGAGCTCAGGGCTTTCTGGATTAAAATCCCTTACCCTAGGCGTAACCCTAAGCCCTAAACTGGTCAATCAGCCTAGGGTTAGGGACGGTCCCAAGGAAAAATGTGCGGAGGCAGCCATGTTGTGGCACTTTTTCGATCCCCTTGGGATGCCTTTGCCAGCTGAATTCTGTCTGGAGCTCAAGCCTTTCTCATTTAAAAAACCCTTACCCTAGGCGTAACCCTAAGCCCAAAACTGGTCAATCAGCCTAGGGTTAGGGACGGTCCGAAGGAAAAATGTGCGGAGGCAGCCATGTTGTGGCACTTTTTCGATCCCCTTGGGATGCCTTTGCCAGCTGAATTGTGTCTGGAGCTCAAGCCTTTCTCATTTAAAAAACCCTAACCCTAGGCGTAACCCTAACCCTAGCCCTAGACAGGTAAATCAGCCTAGGGTTAGGGACGGTCTGAAATAAAAAGCCCTGGAAGCCGCCATTTTGTGGCACCTTTTCACTTACCTTGATTCATTTCTCAGCTGCCGTCAGCCTGGAGGTCAGGGCTTTCTGGTTTTTGAGATGCTAAGCCGTGGTGTAACCCTCACACAAACCCTAGTCAATAAAAGAAGAACTTAGCCTAAGGGTGATCTCAAGGAAAACCTGTGGAGGCAGCCATGTTGTGACACTTTTGCGCTCCCCTTGGGATGCCTTTGCCTGCTGCAGAGGCCCTGGAACTCAGCGCATTCTGGTTTAAAATACCCTAAACCTCGGCATAACCCTAACCCTAACCCTACCCTTGGCAAGGAAGTCGGCCTAGGGTTTGGGATGGTCCCAAGGAAAAAGCTGTGGAGGCAGCGATGCTGTGGCAGTTTAGCGCTCCCCTTGGGATACCTTTTGCAGTTGCAGTGTGCCTGGAGCTCAGGGCTTTCTGGATGAAAAAACTCTTACCCTAGGCGTAACCCTAACTCCTAAATTGGTCAATCAGCCTAGGGTTAGGGATGGTCCCAAGGAAAAATGTGCGGAGGCAGCCATGTTGTGGCACTTTTTCGATCCCCTTGGGATGCCTTTGCCAGCTGAATTGTGTCTGGAGCTCAAGCCATTCTCATTTAAAACCCTTACCCTAGGCGTAACCCTATGCCCTAAACTGGTCAATCAGCCTGGGGTTAGGGACGATCCCAAGGATCAATGTGCCGAGGCAGCCATGTTGTGGCACTTTTTCGATCCCCTTGGAATGCCTTTGCCAGCTGAATTGTGTCTGGAGCTCAAGCCTTTCTCATTTAAAAAACCCTAACCCTAGGCGTAACCCTAACCCTAGCCCTAGACAGGTAAATCAACCTAATTTTAGGGACGGTCTGAAATAAAAAGCCCTGGAAGCAGACATATTTTGGCACTTTTGTACTTACCTTGGGATGCCTTTCGCAGTTGCTACAGCCTTGGGCTCAGGGTTTTCTGGTTTTTGAGATGCTAACCATAGCTGTAACCCTCACACAAACGCTAGTCAATAAAAGAAGAACTTGGCCTAAGGGTGATCTCAAGGAAAACCTGTGGAAGCAGCCATGTTGTGACACTTTTGCGCTCCCCTTGGTTACCTTTGCTTGCTGCAGAGGCCCTGGAGCTCGGCGCATTCTGGTTTAAAAAACCCTAACCCTAGGCATAACCCTAAGCCTAACCCTAGCCTTAGACAGGTAGATCAGCCTAGGGTTAGGGATGGTCCCAAAGAAAAAGCTGTGGAGGCAGCGATGTTTTGGTGCTTTTGCGCTCCCCTTGGGATACCTTTTGCAGTTGCAGTGTGCCTGGAGCTCAGGGCTTTCTGGATTAAAAAACCCTTACCCTAGGCGTAACCCTAAGCCCAAAACTGGTCAATCAGCCTAGGGTTAGGGACGGTCCGAAGGAAAAATGTGCGGAGGCAGCCATGTTGTGGCACTTTTTCGATCCCCTTGGGATGCCTTTGCCAGCTGAATTGTGTCTGGAGCTCAAGCCTTTCTCATTTAAAAAACCCTAACTCTAGGCGTAACCCTAACCCTAGCCCTAGACAGGTAAATCAGCCTAGGGTTAGGGACGGTCTGAAATAAAAAGCCCTGGAAGCAGCCATTTTGTGGCACCTTTGCACTTACCTTGGGATGCCTTTACCTGCTGCAGCGTGCCTTGAGCTAAGGGCCTTCTGGTTTAAATACCCTAACCCTATGTGTAACCCTAACCTTGACAGATAATGTAACCTTGGTCTCAGGGTGGTCCCAAGAAAAAATGTTTGGAGGCAGCCATTTTGTGATGCTTTTGTGTTCCTCTTGGGATTCCTTTCGCTTCTGCGGTATGCCTTAAGCTTTGGGTTCTCTGGTTTTTCAGATGCTCACCATAGGTCTAACCCTAATTTTAACCGAAGGCAGTAAGAGGAGTCTTGGCTTAGGCTGGTTCCTAGGAAAGAGCCTTTGATCCTGAAAAAACCCTTTCTTTTCCTTCCACTTTTGAAGGAAAATCAAATTCTGCGAAACAGAAAAGAAATCCTTAGAAAGTCTGTGGGCATTCGAAATGATCAAATGAAATCTGTATGCAAAACCCAAAAACTAGATAATCCTGATTTTATTCACTGCAAGAAAGTATACTTGGAGCAGATGGGCTGCAGTGCAAAGGGCCAAAACATGCCAAGTCTAAGCTGACAGGTGCCACAAAATCAGGGGGAAAAATCAATGAGGAAGACACAACTTTGAGGGGAATATATCTGAGACATGGCATGGACACTGAAAGGAAAAATTTTAAAAAAACAAATTGTCGCCTAATGAAAGCCATTGAAAGGCATGGGATGCCATCAAGTGCAGGGATATGGGCCAAAGCTTGCCAAAACTCAACGCCTTTCAAATCCTGGAAACAGAAAAAGAGGACTTAGAAATGCTCTGGAATGGAGATACCATCAAAGGAAATGCAATTCAAGGAAATAAAAAAAAGAAAACTGGGGAATTTTGTGACTACAAGAAAATGGACCAGGATTACATGTGGTGCAGTGGAAAGGGCTGAAACATGCCAAAACTTAGTGGACAGATGCTGCAAAAGCAGGGGAAAAATCAGGAGGAAGACACAACTTTGAGGGGAAGATATGAGAGACATGGCATGGATCCTGAAAAAAAAAAAAAAGTAGCAAAACTGAAAGACATCAAAAGGCATGGGATTCCATCAAGTGCCGGGAAATGGACCAAAGTTTACCCAATTGATCCCCATTGAAATCGCAAAATCTCATTTCAGTGAAAACAAAGGGGAGCAAGCCAAGGCTACTTTGTTTCTTCCAGACTACTTCAAAAGAAAATCCTTTACAACAGTGGTAACAAAAATTCCTTTTGAATTGTTGGAGTTTCAGCTTTTTATTTAAATTGGCATTACACTGAAAGTGAACTAATTCTATCAGAACCTTCAGAGCCTGAAATATTACATAGGAAGCTAACAACATGATACTTAGTAGCTCTCCTAGGCTTTATCTTTCCAAAATTGAATTTGGATACCAAGATTCCACTATTTTTTACTGTTTACTGAGTCCAGAAAGGAGTCAAATTTTAACCTAACTAGTCCATCAGGAATTCTCTGATCCACAATGGGCCCCCAACAAATTCTATCAAAATCAGTAACAGCATGACCCCTGTCCACAGAGCAACAGGTCCTGCCAAGAGCCTGTTTCAGCACACATTCTCCATGGGGTCACAACCTTCTTCAGGCATTTGCTCTAGAGTGTAATCATCCATGAGCTGTGGGGTAGATATTTGCTCCCTCATGAAACTCCATGGGCTGCAGGGGACAGCTCATTTTGCCCTGGTGTTTGGCATGGGCTGCAGAGGAATCTCTATCCAGTGTCTGGGGCATCTTCTCCCTGTCCTTTTTCCCTGGTCTTCATGTCTGTAGGCTTGTTTCTCTCACATATTCTTGCTCTCCTCTCCAGCTGCTGTTGCACAATGTTTTTTCCAGTTTCTTAAATATGTATTCACGTGTGTGCTACCAAAGTCATTGATTGTCTCAGCTCTCACCACCAGCAGGTCTGTCCTTGAGACGGCCAGAACTGGCTTTGCCTGATGTGGGGGAAGTATCTGGTGTCTTCTCACGAAAGTCACCCCTGAAGCCCCCCCTGCCAGGAAAAATCTTGCAATGGAATCCCTATTCTGTGTATGTGCGTGTGCATTACAGTAGAATCACTGAAACAGATTGGTTTAGGTGAAGTGCAATAAAAAAATCATCCTTATGTAGCTTCTGGAAGGCAACTGAGCTGTGAATTATGACTGCTGTAGCTGATGTCACAATATGTTTGCTTCCACCAAAGCTGACTGTCACCAATTTTTAACACGGACAGATATATATGTGAATCTGCAAATATAGTCTGAATGCCGAGTTACATATACAAGGAGAAGGAGTGATATATGACTAGAAGGCATTTTTTCCTTGTGTGAGTAAATGATAAGGAGCAGTAAATCTGTAATATCACTTCAAGACGGTGCTATAGCACTTCAAGTTCCAAAGCACTTTGTTGTATTCTATTCAAAACAGATCACATGGCTGGTAAAGCTACACAATTACATACATTAGGGTGATTCATCCAACCCTATTTGTACCTGGAAAGGTGATTGGAGCCATGATTAGCCATACTTTGCTAATAATGTGGCTTTTAGAGCTGTAATCAATTAACTCAGAGTAGAGCAGTTCTGAAGTTGTGCCCAAATTTGTGGAGTTGTTACACAGTTTAAATTATTGAAGTCAGACTTCATTACAGAAGGGATAAAAATACATAGGAATAAATATGATATATGAAAAATCGACTCACTAGTTCTCTGTATTTCCCTTGAAAACTGAGTTTCACTGCAAACTTATATGAACTTATTCTCTTTAAAATATTTCTTTCATGATTGATTAGTCAAGATAGCAGTCTCAGATCAAGGCTTGCTGAAGAAATGTCACTAATAATTCTTATTTCCACAGCAGTATGAGAGTGAAGGCTGAATACAGACAAAGCTTTTGATTGGAAGGAGAAGCTCTTGCTAAGTTTCAATTACAAAAAAATTTAAATAAAATTTTGCTTAACCACAGTGATCATGCAGAGGGGAGAGAAGATAACACAGGGGGAAAAGAGAGAAAATGAAGAAAAAGGAAGAAATAATCAAGTACAAGAATACACCAGCATTTCTTTCCTAAGGGCTTCATAAGATCACTGGACTGGAATATGCTTTCACATACACTTAACAAATTCAAAAAAATTTCTGCTGAAGTCGATAGTTACATACATACAAAATTTGTATAAGGCCCACTGTGCCTGCAGACACAATTCTGTATATTCAGTATCTGACTGTTTTGCAAGTAGGGGTACCCTACTGTGTTTCTGTTCCAATGAAAGAATCTGGAAGCACTTCAACATTAAAAAAACCTCCCTAGTCCTTTGAAGCTGGCCTTTGAACCTACTGAGCCAGCTGGCAGCAATGTGGCAAAGGCATGGTATTTCCTTGGTTTTCTATTGAAGAGCTGTATATGGATGGCAAAAGGAGAATGAGGTAAATGCACAGAATAGGAATAAAGACATTTCAAATATAGACAGAATAATATTAAAAAAGTAACAAAATAATTTTGAAGTAGGATAGGAGGTAGCAAAGGAATATATTATATTGATGAATTAAAATAGAGTAGGTTTGGCTGTTTGATTTTTCTATGGATGTTAATAACATTTTACTGCCAGACATTCTTACTTCAATGGCAAATATTTTAGAATGCTTTACATTTTACATGTTAGAATTGGAAAAGAATAAAAAAAGCTTTTAAATTGGAAAATTCTTATATATATATATATATATATATATTTACATGAATGAAGAAACAATCACACTCTTTTCTTCCATGTTAAAATGCTCAATTTATGTTCAAGTGGAATGACTAGTTGTCAAGGCTGGTTTAACTAATTTCTTGACCACAGAGAAACAAGAATATTGCTGCAATGAAATCATTATGTACCATGAAAGGTCTTTCAACTGAATTATGAGTGATGCAGTACACAGAACAGTTTGCCTAAGACAAAGAATATGCCAATGCTCTGGTGTCTCTCTCTGCAAAGTTGCTATGTACCTGCTCTCTCTCTCTTCCTCAGCACAATATACACCACCACAGGGGCCCTGGTAACACCCTGGGGAAACAAACCTCTTGCTTTTCAAATTTGTAGCATGAGATAAGGAGGAGAGAGTTGTTTCACAGACTGAATAATCACATACTGTGTTCAGTTTCTTCTTTTCCTGTCAAGAAACCTATTCCACTCCATATGGAAAGACCTTCCCTGGTATTATCCTTTACTAGAAAAAAACAGCATCTCTTGTCACAGAGATGATTGGATACCGCATTGAGATTCAGTCACCTAAGCTTAGGCATCTAATGAGCTGTAGATTCTACAGGGTGTTCCCTAGCTGCCAATTTGCAAAGTCTCAGATTTCCTCTAGTCCTGTGTCATTACAGTTAGTCATACAGAAATCTTGTATACTGTATGGTGTCTCAGCTGCCATGAGAGTCTTATGTCTGAAAACTAACCCAAACCCTAGACAACTGTGGCTGCATTCAGCTTGTTACACTTAAATGCCTTTTTCTAACAGTAGAACATCTGCTGCAATACAGAGAAGATGCTGAGTTCTGGCCTTATCTGTTTACAAAATGACCTGTCTTGAACAGCTGTATATCACTTTTCTTTTCTCATTTCCTTCACAGTTGCAGTGATTTGCCACCTATAGGCTACAGTCTGTTTTGTCTGAATTTCATTTGTGTTAATTGACTTTTTTTTCCAAATTAATTATTTTTGCATTTGAAGTCAGGGCATGGTGAGGGATATATCCATTATGGTGTCATAGGTGTACTTTGTGGAAATGTGAAGGCCAAAGATGATATTCATTCTTCCTGCCAAGATGTGTGACTAGATTGCACAGACAGTCCTACATTTTGGAGGAAGATTATGATAATTCCATAAAGAAGTGCTTATGATTAAAAAGGCAGTTACATTTAAAACGACATTTGACAGAATTTTTATATGGTAATCATGCACTTTGCTGTATTCATTCACTTACAAATGAAGAGCAATTAATGAATTAATTTGACTTCATAGAGCCTATTGTGTCTAGATCTGTTATGCAATGACAGTTGTTCATAGCATATCTAATTTGTTTGTGATATTAGTCATTAGAAGGTACTATCTGAACACCTCAAATGAATCATGCAAATCCACTGTTACCATGTAGAGCTTGTTTTTCACTTCAGTAGATTCAAGAACCCATAGCTGCTTCTGTAGTTAATTTATGCTCCAATGGCATTTTACTATAAGATGAAAAAAGTAGTTCCCTAGGAAAACCCTGTCCTGTAGTTTTAACTGGTATAGAGTTAATTTTCTTCAGAGTAGTTTGTATGGGGCTGTGTTTCAAATCGGTGTTGTAATCAGTGTGGATAATTCAGGGATGCTTTAGCTATTGCTGAGAAATGCTTACACAGACTCAAGCCCTTTTCTGCCTTTCATCCCACATCACCAATGAAGAGACGGGGCGTGAGGGGGTGAGGGCACAGTTATTTGGGAGAGGAAGTAGGAGGAACAGCTGCCTCTAGCTGATCCAAGTGATATAGCATATGGCATCATGTTCATCATAAGTTGGGTGAAGGAGGTAGAAGTGAGGGTGTTTGTCTTCCCAAAAAGTCTGTTACTTTTGATGGAGTCTGGCTTTCCTGGAGGTCTCTAAACCTGTCTGCCTGTGGGAAGTGGTGAATGAATTCCTTGTCTTGCTTTGCTTGTGTAGGTGGCTTTTGCTTTATTTGTTACATTGTTTTTATCTCAGACCACAAGAATTCTAACTTTTATCCTTCTGATTCTCTCCTCCATCCCACCAGAGAAGAATAAGGGTATAGCTGTGTGGTGACTAATTTCTGGCTGGGGTTAAACCATAACACTACTTTCCCTGGGATAGAGACCTGTTACCTATTCCACATTCATTACCATACCATCACTCAAAATTTAAAGCTTTGCATGCTTTAGTTGGCTTTCGTATAGAGGGTTTTGAAAACATTGTACTGTCCCTTATATGCTTCTGAATAATTTTCTAAACCCTTTTAATAATTCTAACGCAAATCCAGTACCTTAAAACATACACAAAAAAGAGCTAGTGTTAAATTGAAAGGAATCACTGCCTCTCGGGTATGGAAACTGACCTTATAATTATTGACAAAATGGCATTTAAAATTACCTAGAAATCTGTATGACTGAAGTTTCACACTTTGGGGACAAATATGACATAAACAGTATTCATAATAAGATATGTATTGATATTTATATGTTTAAGGTCATCACATTTTTTTAAGGTCTTTAACGTGAAGGCATAATTAGTTTTGTAGTACACCTATGCAAAGAACGTATAAAATATGCTTGTACAAACAGAAGAAAATTAAATAGAAAAGCAAATTAAGAACTGTTTTTTTCTAAAAGAAGCTTTACAATTTTCTGTGCTCTACCTTGACAGAAAAAGCTTTTCTTCATTTTTTTTTCATACAATGATTCTTCCTGCAATATACTGTCATATTTTCTTCTTATTCTAATTCAATGCCCAAACATTTTTCAGCAAAGTCAATGAAAAATCCTCTGTGATTTCAGTAAGTACTATACAAGGCCATTTGAAGAGGAAACACAAGCTATTATGGAGGGAAAAAAAGCAGCACTCTTTAGTGGGTTTTCAGCTTGTGGGTTTTGACCTTTTGTCCATGACCTACAATTTTTACTTTAAAAATTAAATCAGTGATAAACTGTAGAAAATGTTTCCACAATTTTCAGACCTACTTTCTTATTGGAAACATAAATTTCCTTCATGATAATCCTAAAAAGTCAAACGTCATTTATTAATGCAAACGATACATAAAGTTGTTGGGGTTTTTTTCTCCTTTTCTTTTTGAAGTCAAGAAAAGGGACTTTAAAAGTTAGGAATTCTCTCCCACATCTTCTCAGAGAGCTATGCCTTCCTTATGTCCTTAGGTAGCTTTTCAGGGATTTGATTTACAGTTTTATTAGAGGATCTAGAAATCCAAGAAGTCCTTGGAAGGACATGTGTTTCAAGGTCACCAGGAGAAATGAATGAACAAGGAAACTGACACAAACTATGTGATAAAGCATATTGTCTCAAAAATAATTAGCATTCATATACTATCAAGACATTTTTCCTTGTCATTAATAAAATTTCCAAAGACTGTAAACTGTCTCTAAAATAAACCTTAGTCCAATAATAAAATATGCCTTAATGATGAATACTAGAAGATTTCTCTAAGATTCCCAAATTTAGATTAGACATTTTTACGTTTTTCTTGAGTAATGCTGTCTTTATTTGAAGTCATATAAAATAGAATGCTTTATGTAGTGATAATGTATGAAGTGTGACCTTTTTAGGGTATCATCTTTTATGAAACTGTTTCTATAGCTTATATATATATATATATATATATATATATATACATAAAAATTTTATTTTCTAGTGACTTAAATTTGCCTTTCCATTAGGAACTTTGTAGGACACAAGAATAAAACCAGCTGAAATAATATTATTCTATGAAACAAAAGTATAAATAACATGACCTGTAGTGCTGTGTTCAGTGGTGTAGATATTGTTATGGTTTCAGATTCCTGCTTACTTAGACAATCACTCTCAGGTATTTGGTTCTGAAAAAGAAGATGGTTGTATCATATACAATCTTTATTCAGCTTTAACTTATATTTACATTTGAGCTCTTCAAGTCTTCTGCAGTGCAGTCTGCTAGCTGAAAAGGTTTTCCTCCCATCATTGTCTTCTTCTTATTTTAAAGCTATGATGCATATCTGTAATTAGTTGATAATACAAAATAATATATTTTCCTGCTTCAGTCATGGGCATATGCAGTTACAAGATCAGATCACTCACTTTTTCTATAGTAAGAAATAATATCTCAGAAAAGACATTTAACTACTTCAGTAAATTTCACTCTTATGTTTTCATGGCTAATCAATCAATACCCTGAGCAATGCTGATACTTCACACATAGCTTATGTTTATATATCATTACAAGGAAGGTACGTACATCATGTTACTGTAGAATTTTCTGTCTTTCATATCTACTTACCAGGAAAATGTAAGTCTGACCTTAATACCTTGAAATCCAAAACACTCATAGTCCTCACAATATTGGTTCCTGAATAAAGCTTAACATTCTGCTGATATATTACCACCTTTGCCTCTGAGCTGGCCTTTTTAACTCTTCCTAAAGCTTGATATTTTTAACAGATATTTGTATTACCATCTCTGCTGTTAATCACTGAAACTGAGAAAATGAATCCAGACTTTTGCTTTCAGGTTGATTGACTGTCCTTTTCCCATGCTATTTAAATATAATGAAAATGGTGATAATAAATTATCACTACTTCAAGACTCTGATTCTTTACAACATTGTTCCATTCTACTAGAAATAAAATTTTAAAAAATTAGAAATCTTTACTTCTTATCCCTCTATAATTTATCCCTCTAAGTTGAAGAGGGCAATGTTTAATGATATCTCTATCCTGAAACAAAGCATCTTTGGACAAACAAGACTTTCACAGCCATTCTTTGAAACTGGACTGACTCACACACAGTGTCAGGGACATCATTGCTATAATGCAGAAACATTGTATGACCCTGACTGGAATAAAGCACTTGTTCCCCTAGAGAGACAGTGGTGTCCCTCAGCAGTTACAAGTAAGTTTTTTGTTGTTTCTGTTCCTTACCCTGAATCTAGAAAGAGTAAGTTGGCCTACATATTTGTAGGCATCAGCATTTTACATCATTCTGACCAAATTAATTTTTGTCTTGAGGAGAGGTTTGGTTGTCAAACAGAACTTCAGATGCAAGCACAGTATGAACTTCTTACAAAAATGCATAAGAATTATCTCTCTTTATCCTCATCTGCAATGAGAAACTACAGTTCCTTCTTGCTGAGTATTTGCTGGTGTGTATATTTTTTGAGGTATCAGTTTATGAATGCTGGATCTATAATCAAATTAGGATTATATAATGTCAGTGTGGATTATGCTAGGATGGTACTAATACTACTACTAAGTACAAGGAAGTGTGACCTACAGATTTCCACGCACATCAGCACATTGAGTGTGAATTAATTCCTTCAGAACATAAAACTGCTAAGGCCTCTCTGCTGTACAGCTTGGCTTTTGATGACATTTTATTCTTCACAGGCATCAGGTCTTAGAATAAAGGAAGTGTTTAAAGAGCTATTTGTGGCTGTTGAGATACATAAAATGACAACACTTTCTGGGCTGTTGTAAGATTACCAATGAATCCCATCTGTCCTCCCATGTTCACTGGGCACATCAAGAAAACTTATCAAGAATTATTGTCACCACAACCCATTTGAATCTCACCATGCCTAATTTTTAAGATTATTTTCAAATATGCTCTGATACTTTTATCGGGATGCTGAAAGTGTCAGAGAAGAGACAAGAACCCTTTTCTTGTAACTGGAGGTTTATACCTAGCTTTAAATGAATGGCCTGAACTACATGTCTTAAATTTTACTACACTGCATTACTTTTACACATAAGACATGTCAGAAAGAGAATATTTTAAACAGAATAGATGCCACTATTGAGAATAAATGATAAAAAAGAACCGGCAATATGCTAATAATAACCCTACAAATGAGAACAAGTCATCATACAGCTTACAGTCCCTTTTTCTTTTTTTTAAATTATATTTTTGATGTGTTATCTTTAATATCTTTACTTCAGGAACTCAAATACTGAGTTTTACTAAGAAAACTGCTCCATCATGTTTGAGGGATTAAGCAAACAACAATTGCTGCAACAAATGCAGATTGTTTCTGCATACAGATTGCAGTACAGTTGTCTGCATCCATATGATATGTACATACATATTACAGTTGTCAGGCTTCCTCCCAAAAAGACACTGGGTTTTTTTTGATCCCTACATATTAGACAGTAATATAAAAAATATTTCTGATTATTGATTTGCTTCCTCACAGCTTCCTTAGGACCTAAGCTCCAAGTTACAGTGCAGGTATTTTTTTCTGATTTATTTCTTTAATGAAACTCTCTTTCAAAATAATGTTTCCTAAATTACTTCAAGCCTCATTATAAATGCAATACAATTTCATTTTGGTGCACCTTAAAGCAGAAAATTTTCCTAATAAAAATTTCACTCCAGGTTCTATAAAGTATCAGGTTATTGTCTCAAATTAGTTGTATTATCTTGTTTGTCTGATAAAGAAATTACACTGAAGAGAAGCAAGCAAAGTATGCAAAAGCTAACAAAAGCAATCCCATCACTAATAAAAAAAAAAAAAGGAAAAGTAAAAACTGGCATTTCTCATCAACACGCAGAAAATTAAATTGGAAAGAATGAGACATATGCCAAATATCTTAGGAACGAGTTTTCTTCATGGCATTTGGCATCTACAGCATAATTACTAAAACATTTTCCCAGCACAAACACATAAAATTTAGAGGGAGATATTATTTTACATGCTAATTACACTTTTCGTACATCATTAAAATGGCACTGAAGTCTATCTGTTCGAATTATATGCCTTAATAAAGAAAAAGAAAACAAAATTAATTATTATGAATATTTCTTCTTCAAATCTCAAAAGGCAGCAGGTATTTCAGGCCAACCCCTGGTAGCACTCTCAGTCCTGCATTGTCATGGCTATCTGCAGTGCTGGCACAGTCTGTGACACCCATGATTTCTTTTTCCTTATTGTAACCTCAGCCCACATTTTTAAACAGCCTTTGTTAATTGGGAATCAAACCTACTTAGAGAGTAATTTAGTCCATGTCCTCTTAGCCCTACTCATTTATAACATAAAGAAATCTGGCGCCTGGTCTTAACACTAATATAGTCCAGGAGATTTAATCAAGGGTGGATTTTCTTGAAAAACAAATGAAGTATTTTGGTGGCCTGTGGCCACAGGGGAGCCGTCCTGCCCCATGTGCCCCCTGCAGCTGCAGCTGTGTTCAGAGGTGATGAAAGTGTGGGGGGAAAAGCACATCCATGTTCAGCTTCAGTGTTATGGAGCTGAACCCAGAGCCACACCAGGAGAAAACACACCAGTGTACAACTCAAGTTTCCACCCTGCTCTGGCCCCCACCCAAGTGTGCCCCACTTGGTACCCCTGTGCTTTGGTACTGAGCAGTGTGCCTGTATGGCTGCCATCACCCATGCAGAGAAGAATCCTGGAGAGCAGCTCAGATGTGGAGTGGCTTCAAACCACAATGCAGCAGCCTGGCCTCTCTAAAATGGGTGCCTTTTCACTCTGTGATCACTGCTCATTTGAGAAAACAGCAGAAGTGTCAGAAAAAATATTGGTGAATGCAGCCTCAATGATGGGAAAAAACCCAAAATGGGAGTGCATGGCAAGTTCATTCAGAGTTAAAATAGGTTTTCTTTATCTTCATAGCATTGCTCTTTTCAATCAGCTTTCATAGCACAAGTGCTATCTACCTGTATGGAACCAAGCACACTAACTAGCCATGATATAATTTTTTATAATATGAAAACAAAAATCCCATTATGCTTTTATGTTGGGAAGAAAAATTCTGATGATGATTTAGCAAAAGTAAATTAATAAAATCCATCTTAATCTAGCTGAGGATGCTCAGATACCCATAATTTTCAAATGTTCTCAACTGGCACACCTGTGGTACTGAGTCAGGAGAGTCTTTGTTCTGCAGAGGGACCAATTGTTGTTAAAGTGTTTTGAATAAGAAGACATTTTAGACAGATGGTCCAGATGAAGTCATAGCACTTAGTCGATATTTGATCAAGATTTAGACTGGAGTAACATGTGCAGAGATGAAAGAAGTACATTTTTGTAGGTGGGACACTGGCTTCTGTGCCACGGGGCTGCTTACTGCTTCCACATGAGAGCAAGCCTGGTTGTGGGACTGTATTCATCACAGTCCCACAAGAATACCTTCTCTTTTTAATGGGAGGGTTTCAAAATGAGGATTACATTGGGGTTTTTTTGCAAAAGCATCTGTGGAACAGCACTCTGAACCTCACATTCACACACATTCAAAGAGAAGGAAATGTTCACTTTGAATACATGATAATAAATCTACCCTGAAGAGCTGGGACATGGCGTTCAGCTAGGAGATGGTAATCACTGATCCCAGACTCTCATGAGCTCTGTTGTGCTGCTGAGTCTTGTCAGGTAGTAATGAATAGTTTGTGTATTTGCTAGTTTCAATCAAGTTTCATAAACTTGAAGAAGCTGTATTTTGATTTTGCCTGCAAACTGTGCAAGAGAAAGGAAGATGCTTTACCTCTATTGTAGCATTCCAAAGTGCCTTTTATCTAAACGTTTCATATAGAAGATTGAATAAACTGACCATTTAAATTCTATTTCTACTTGAATTCCACTCTACTCCTTTTAAAATAAGTTTTCTTTTTGATCTACCTTTTATTTTTAGTCTATACCAGGGATAAATTACTCTCTTTAAAAGCAGTGCTGGGTAATTTTTCTACTTCCTCATTGTCTGACGTAACCATCGCTTCTAATCTATTATTTTTAACATTTGTTGCCATTCGTTTTCCCTTGAAAAGCACTTGAACATTTAAAAGCTCTAATCTAAGGTAGCCTTGGGATTTCTGACCAAGCAATCTGAACTAAATTCATCTCTCTGATTCTGACAATGTCAAAACAGGAACTAAATTTTCCAGCAATAATCCAATTTTATTTACTGAACTTGCCTGGAACTTAGAAATTGTTAGCTTTACACATATCAGAACATTTCTGACTTCCAGCCATTGCTTTTCAAAGCAAGTCATTGTCATTAAAACATACCTTCTTAGAAATAACTTTTAACTAATTTTTTTATTAAAGGAAATATATTAAAGTTCTTTTCATATTGCTTTATCTTGAGGGCAAGTTATATTTTATGTTACTGCAAATAAACTGAGGCAAGAATGACCTTTAAATAGACTATCTGTGATTATGCTAATAAATCACTGTGCCTTATAGTAGACAGCCGCCAAAATTGCAATTAAAATTTACCATATTAATCAAAATCAAATTAAATTTAATTCAATCTGTCAGTAGATTCTTATATTGCTACAGAGAGACAGATTCTCAAAAACAAATATAGAAGAATATTCCTTGCTGGCAAAACAAAGATTCTCAAAAAAAACAATGTCTGAAAATCTCCAGAAAAACTTGCATATTTTTAAGCACCTATGCTCTTCTAGCACAGTTTTAAGACTATATAAAGTATTTTAAAACCACAGAGATGATGGTTTTGTCTTCAGGAATCACTGTGTGGTCAATGAATAAAGGTTATCTAACTCTTCAAATTTAGGTAACTTTTTGAAAAGTCACTTTCTTCCTCTGACATTATTTCTTTTTCTAACCAGTGGTTACAGACTTCTTTTCAGATAAGTTGTCAAACAAAATGAAAAGAAGGAGAAAATTAAATTAAAACCTGATCCACTGAAATAGCTACTATTTGCACCGACTTCCATAAGGTCAGGTTTCTAATAATTTTGAAATCTAGAGTATCTAATAACCACAGGTTATCTTTCAAGACACAGGTTATTTCTGCCTGGACAGAACAAGTCCACATCTGATCCTCATAGCAGCAGACTAAAAGAGAATTTTGCCAGCAGTCATGATATGGATTTTCTACAAAAGTGCTTTTGTTTGTTTGTTTTACTGAAATCTAGCAATATATTGGCAAAAGAATAGTCTGATTCCAAATGAGGAAAAAGTATGGGTATAGGAGGAAAAATCATCTCAAAATTTTCTAGCATTGTCCCTTCCTTGGTAACTTCCAAGATGTCTGGCAGATTTCTCTGGTTCTAGGAATCATGAAAGATAAGCAAAATATCCAAAACACAAAAAGGCAGGAATATAGCCTCCATTAAGACCTACTACACACTACCTGTCTTTATCTAGATTATCAGTCCTGGACAAATTTACTTTGGTCTCAACTGCAATGTGGGAGGAACATGTTAGGTGCCATAACTGCTCCCCATGAAATGCATTAAAACATGAGACTACAAGGCCAGACCTGATTTCCTACTGTCCTCCTCCCATTTTTCTCAGTGAATCTGAAAAGGCAGGGTGCTATATTGCACACGAACACAGTAAATGTTCCGAAGTTATTTTCTGGAGACTCTGCATTGGTTTTGGTTTGCTTTTGCTTCTGCTATTTCTTCACTTTGTTGATGTTGCTGTTCCAATAGATGGTTCAATATGCTTTTAAAGGATTAGCCCAAAATACTTCACCATTCTTTACTGTTTTGTATTTATCAACTCTCTTAAAGGAAGTTTCTTAACTCAGATTCTTTTCTTCAATCTTTAATCCTTAATCATTTCTCTGAATCCTTTAATATGTTGAATAAGTCCTTCATTGCCTCATCCATTTTTATAGCACATTACGTATTTGCAAGTGCTCTGAAATGTCAGCAAACTGCTTTATTTTCTGTCCTGGAAACCTGATGGAAAATAAAATCCTGATTTTTTTCTTTTTAAAGCCAGCTAGCAGGCTGAACACATACCAAGGCAGAAAGGACTGTTTTGATCACCCCGCCTGACTTGCGGCAAAGGACAAATCAGAACATTTGACTCGACCATTCATGCACAGACATTTACACCAGCCTTCTGTGCATGGCTCAAGAGTTATCCTGCTGCCAACAAAGCCCTCCAAAAAAAACATGAGAAGTGGCAGCTGGCTGCTGCTATGAAGCAATAAGAGGGAAGCAGCCCATAGCACATTGCTTTCACAGTACAGTGCCCATGGGCAAGCCAGGACCTCTTAGTCTAAACCACATATGGACACGATTTGAGGGGTTACATAAATCTCAGACTGTACCCTTGTGACTCAGCCAAAGAGGGCAGCACTCTTGTTTTGAACTGTTCAAATTGAACTAGTGGACCTAAAGAAAAATGCATAACTTAAATAAGACAAAGTCTAAATTGGGCAGATTCCTGATCTCTAGCTGCCTCAGGCTCTCCTAGATGTCTGATATTTGCTGTTTCCCCGTATTTCCTACCCACTATATTCTTTATATCACTTCTCAAAAGGGAGAATGGTATTGAAAGGTTTCTCAATGAACTGAATATGAAGCACTTTTTTTGCTTCTAGTTTATTCCTCTGGATAATATAAAGAAAAGATTCTTTCCTTCAGTCTGTTATTCCAAGAGGCAGCTATGACTTTCTAAAACATTTTGCTTTTAGACTTTCTACTATGTTTCCAGCCATTAGCTATCAAAGACTTTATATGACATTGCACAAAGATTGACTGACTGTATGTAACTTCTTGCCCACAATCAAATTAATGTTTAATCAGTTTCCAAAAATCTAAATAGACCATGTGCTTTTCCAAAAAGCTAAACAGACCATGGACTGACTTCACATTACTACTCAATTATTAGAAGATCTTAAAGCCAAATCAAATTCTCTGATTGTCTAAAAAATGTCTGGTAAGTTTTCCCCCTAGATTTATGATTAAAGAAAAGTATTTGAGCATATTTGCTTACAAGCTTTTAGAAAAATTCTCTTCCTCCATTAAACAGGCATGTTCTCAGATCCATTTTATGAAACATTTCTACATATTTCTCGAAAATTAGTCTTAAAGAAGATCAGATCTTCCAAAGAGATGTTGGTTGCTTCCTCTGAGAATGTGGCAAGATTTTATATTGTTTTTTCTCTTCAGTGTTTGCAGCTGTCTGGTTTGCACTACACAGAAATGCTTGATTTTCTGTGTTCAAGTGACATATTTCTGGAACCAGGAACCAAATATTTCCTGTTAAATTAGGACCCAAAGTCTGTCTAACCATATCGAATGGGTCTACTTTTTCTAACAACATTTGTGGCTGCAATATTTAATTAGGAACAAAAAGTTCTTCTCTTTTTAATTTAATTTAAATGCTTGAATGACTCTCAGAGGTGCTTTTCAAAATTCATAATTTCTCAGAGATAACTGTACGCTGGGTGGTGGAAGTCCTGAAGGTTCACTACACATAGATTGTCCAGATTAATAAAGAGAAAATATAAAAGCTGAAGAGTAATAAAATTATAAACCTCATAAATTCAGAGAAATGCCCTCAAAGAAATAGATGAAAGATAAACAGTGTAAACAATCAGAAAGCAGTTATTTCTCTTATCTGACTAGGTGAACTGCTCTTTCTGATGAGTTATGATGGTAAATATTTAAATGTTACAGTATATTCATCATCTTAAAGCACATGGGAAATTTAATGTAGAACATAATTTATTTATCTTCTTCTATTCTGTTAACTTCTCCTTAGGAAATTATCTTAATGTCTATGCATGAAAACAGATCAGACCCAACAAATGGATAAGTGTTTTCAGTGACAAGGGAATCAAAGTCAACAGAAATCGGTTAAGAAATGTAGAATATGGCAACTCCTAAAAAGTATCTAGCTATAGGATTTAGTTCCCTATAAAGAAATTACTACCCTATACAGTGAGAGAATTTAAGCCTGTGTGAATATACAGATATAATGATTAGGCCCAACACTTTTCCTGGATTTGGTCCCTACTTCAAGATCCTAAAAAATACACTTCAAAGAAGAGATAACTGCAGAGGAAAAAGGACTCAAGCCTTAAAACAGGTAATTGCTAGATTCTGAATTAAATAATTAATTATATTAATGTTTTAAAACCTTGCTGACTCAGGCAAGGAAAAACAGTCTCAGCAGCTTTAAAAACTATGAAATCAGGTCCAATATTGTCTAAAGTATCAATTAAAGAAACTGTAACAAAATGGTTTTTGTTCAACTCACATAAAAGGAAGATTTATTCATGCAAAAGCTTTTTTTTTTTTATGAACACCTCTCACTCTAATTTGTTAAGGATAACAGACTAATTGCATTTATGTAAATGACAGGATAACGTAACATCTGCTTTGGTTCTTATCAAAATGGAGGTGAAAAAAGCTTCAGATGCTACCTAAAGGGATGTTTATGGGATATCTCATGGGATGACTAAGGTGATAAGGGCTTGTTGGTGGGTGTCCTGAGGAGGGCCACAGTGATGATCAGAGGGCTGCAGCACCTCTCCTGAGAAGATATCCTGAGACAGTTGGGGCTGCTCATCCTGAGGCAGAGAAGGTTGTGAGGAGATCTTAGAGTACCAGAAGGGGCTAGAAGAGAGCTTCTAACTCCTAGTCCCTAGGACAGGGACTTTTGACAAAGGTATGTAGTGATAGAACACAAAGTAATGACTTTAAACCAGATGAGAATTGGCTCAGACTAGATATTAGGAATGAATTCTGGTGAGACACTGGCACAGGTTACTCCAAGAAGTTCTGGATGCCCCATCCCTGGATGTGTTCTGTGTTTAATATAAATGAATGTTAAAAAACCCCAACAAAACTGCTGGAGACAAAGGTTCTTTTAGCTGTACTGTTGTCAGAACAACAGAATCACCCAAGAATTCATTGTAGTCTTTTAAAGGTTGAAGAAATGCCTGTAATTCATTTGGTATCGCGATTACCAAAATATGGAAAATTAATATTTATTGATTTTTCTGGGTTTTTTTCATTGTCTGGTTAGAACAATAACAAGAAAACCATACATTTTTTGAGGAGTATTTGTGAAGAGGAAATAAGATTAAAGCCACAAATTACATGTTGTAATTCACTTTCTAATGAATTATAAAAGAGAAAATAAGCAGTAATGTACCAAATAGCATCTTTTATTTAATTTCTACATTTTCATTTCTAGGCTTCATTTTTATTCTCTTGGTCCAATTTCTTTCCTGACATCAGAGAAAGGATATTGCAATTGTCTGTTGAAGCTCATACAAAATCTTTACTGAAAAACACCAAATAGCATTTTTTGGAAAGTATTAAAAGATGCAGAGTTCATCACCACCATGTAGTTTTATTTTTTATCCTTAAGCATAGGTATGGATTTTTTGCTCTATTTATAATCCAAATTCATTAACCTTCATTTAATTTCTATTGAGACCTTAGCTGTATCACTCACTATAGCAATGCATTAGTTAATGGCTAGTATTTTTCTCTGTAAAATTACTTATACCTGCTTTTAAGTTATTTTATTTGTTTGCTTTAATAACTTAAACTGATTTAACGTTGATATGACCTTATTTGTTTTCACTGATTCATTTTCTTGGGTAACTTCTCTTTTTATGGATATCCTTGTAAAAGTATATAAGAGAACTAAATGCTGTATATCATTATTTCACTTTAAAATGCAGCATGTACTTCCTCTCACCCACTCATTGCTCTTTATTAATTTTCCCCCCACATTAGTGTGCTAATTCAAATCAGGAGTGCACCTTGAAGGTGACTTTCCTGTTTTCCCCCCATATACTCCAATTTCCATTGCAGAGTGGTCGTGGGGTGCCTTACTGCAATTCCTTTTCCATTAAATCAGGTGGAAGCTGGAAGCATTTGGAAGCAACTGGAAGCAATTCTAGGTGTATATCTAATGCATTTCGGGCACAAATGGACACAGTCCTTGATGGAAAGGAAAAAACCCCAAAACAGAAAAATCTAAATACCTACACTGCAGATGTTAAATCCTCAAAATCAGCTCTATCATTTTTTAGATCCAATTCTATTGGCCTGCTCTACTTCCTAGATATGTCTGTAAGCCTAAGGCCTTTCTTAGAGCCTCTGCAGTTTAGTGCACAGAAACTCGTCCAAACTTATGACCTGTAGTCCACATTTTAATGTCCAAATCCATTTAGGTACAACACATTTTGTGGAAAATATCCTAAAGTAGCAAGTCACTCCAGACACATGCTTTCTGTTCTTTTCAATACCTCCCACACAGAGATGATGTCACCCTTATTCATGTAGAAATATACCTTAGCTAACTTAAAGAGAGGAACTGAGAACTTTAGAGATTACATCCATTTAGACCTCAAGTAAAAAATATTTCAAATAAAATCCATGGACTCTTAGCAGCTATTTATATCTGATGAACACTGACAGGAGCAACTGTTGTCAAAAAAATGAAGGATAAGGTACAAAGCAGTGATCAGCCTGTTCAGGGTAGATGGCCCATAAATAAGGGTAGAGTTCAGAGGCATAACTGTGACCTTTGAAAGTACCATCCAGCTGACACTGTTGTGATGGAGAGGAGAAAAAGGGCAATGAGGATGGGAAATTTATCATCACATTATTTACACCAACAAAAGAAAAAAAACCTCATTTTCTACATTTATACATTTTATGCATTTCTACATTATATGCTGTTGCCATAGTAGATATCTAAAGAACAGTAATTAGAAAGGATTTAACAGAGCAGTCAACCTTACTATTATTAAATTATTTGCTGTGACAAATTCACCGTTTGCAGCATTAAAGACTTAATTGCAAAGAGACTAACTACAGGCTGCTTACTGAGCTGTATAAAAATATTTTTAATTAAAATTCAATTGGTCAGAAATATATTCAGGTTTTTTTATCTACTTCTCACATTCACCTAATTAGACATACACAATGTTCTCAGATACTGGTGGTGCTTATTCAGTGTTCCTGCAATGTATAATAATTTTTGGTTGCATGCTGCAGTGTGTTTTTTGGAAAGCACATAATAGTTAATCCCAGACTAGCATCTATACAACAGCTTTTTGCTGCTGTAGGTTTTTATAATCCACCTTTGCCATCATATATAATGTTCATGGGATTCTGATGAAAATTTAAACTTTTGTGTCATTTTTAGAGTGTATAAGGATTTAAGAATAACTACCTGAGTCACACATAGATCCTCTTTTCTAAATAATCTTGACCCAAGGCAGAAAAAAATGCATAAAGGCAAGTATAAAACAAGACCAAATTTGTAAAATGTACAGGATAACTCATGAGTTTTGACATTGAAGTTATGATATTAGTTTGAGCATTATCCAAATGATGTATTATTATTACTAGTTTTCTAGTCTTTGGTCCCCATAGATAGAAGTGAAAGTTCTATCTATTCTGGAAGTGAATGTTCTATTTCCCTCTAAAGTTCCTCTAGGTAAAATGTTTCCTCATTTAAAAGAAAATAATGAATTCTTGAGGAATTCCATTGCTCCTAAAACAGCAGATCAAAATGTTCAAGAAGAAATGTAAACATTCAACCCAGAGAAATAAAAAAAAGTAAAGCCTGAGGTCGATGGCATGTTTAGGAAAACACTGTTAGCATAGCTCCAGAAGTAGGAACTGCTTTCTTGGGCAACAGAGTGGTCTGTGGAATAGGGGAAGAGATACGTGTGCAATCAACCAGCCAATATAAGTGAGTAAAAAAAAGTATTTCTTCCTGACATTAGCAGCAAATCAGAACTACATCCAATGGCCGGAAACCATACTTCTAAGCACAATTTTTTTTAAAAATCTGTCAGGTATCTTTAAATTGCGACGCTATGTCTGAGTGATGACACAGTTTCATTTGGTGATGTGTCCAGAGGAGAACAGCACACACTTTCTGACCACACAATCCACTGGTCAATACACATTGGGCTCCAACAGACCAGGAAAGATAAGAGAAGATGTTACAGAAAAAGTGGAAAAATAGGGGATTTATAGTGGAAGAGGTGAAGGGTAAAAGAGACAGTGGGAGATCCAACATTAGCAAAGCAGGGAGCTGCTGGCATGAACAGTGAGGCTGACTCCAAGGGGGAACAGGAATTTCCCAATCACAGTCAGTTAGGTTGGAAAAGATGTCTGAGAACATTGAGTCCAACCTATCATCCAACACCATGATGTCAACAAAACCATGGCACTGAGTGCCACATCCAGGTTTTCCTTTAACACCTCTAGGACCAGTGACTACACCACCTCCCTGCAGGATACAAATGCAGGGATTCTGTTAAAAGGCAAGACTTTCTGGAAATTTTTTTTTTCATTTTTTTTTTTTTTTAAACAAATTCTATATTAAGTATTAAGTAAAATAAATTAGCATATTCAAAATCTTTGCTAATGAGTTGCTAAAAAGTACCCCTAACTTCACCGTTCCTTTTATTCTTATGCAACTCCTTTTCATCCTTGAAACACTTTTTTTCTATGCAAATATAAATCCTATCAGTTATACTGGACTTCAAAATTCTCTTTAGAATTCAGTCTTCAAACTTACATCTGGGTTTTGTGCATTAGATGAACCAATTTTTATAATTTATATTCCCATGTGTATACATAATCAATGAATGGTGTCTCTGAGGACTTGCAGGAGAGGGACTCCTCTTGCTAAATTTAACTGCCTAATTAATCCAACACCATGCTGCTCTGCTTCAAACAGTTTTCACCAAATTAAATCTTTATATGGCACTGTGAAAATACCAACGGGAAGTGAGGGACACACAAATAGAAATGGAAGATAACCCAGGAAGAAAACAGTAGAAATAAAGTATAAAGCAAAGAACAGGGGAAAGACTTTGGTGAAATGGGATGGAAAACTGCCACAGATCATGTTTCTAAGAACATTTCCCCTTTTGGAAAAAAAAAGGTAAGGAAATTACTGTTTGTCTCCATTCAGCTGCATATGTGCAAGTAGGGAGAAAAATGGATGTTTTCTGCTGCGTCAACATTTTTGCAGGTATACATTTCAAAGCCCAACTAAGCCTTTAACGGACAGCACAAGAGCAACTTTTCAATATTGATGCTGAAGAATATTTATAGCTGACCTGGAAAAAGAAAGCTTTATGGAGAAAAAAAGCACTGCCTTCTGTAGCATCTTCCACCTTAAGAAGATGATAAGTACAATTTGCTAAGCTTCATTTTCTGTTTTTGTAAGTGTTGTGCAGCTGTTTCAAGACAAGTTCGAGTTACCCCTGGCAAATCTTAAAGAAACATAGGTTTCTATGACACCAAAGGCTCTTTCTAAAATTAATTGAGAGGAGAAAGAATACCATGTGATGGGAAGTATACCTGTAAAACATGGACATTGGAGCAGAAGAACTATAATAATAACAGATGAAAGTACAACTTTTATAGAAGGTTACAGGTTCCAATTCAGCCACAGGAAAGTCTGCCTGTTGGTAACCTTGTCTTGAGAAACCTCATGTGAGGAAGAGGTTTTGATAAATTCCAACCAGGACTGGGAACTGGTGCTCTAGTTAAGAAATTCTTCGAGCATGAAAGATTTTAAGCTGTCTTCTTGGATGTGAACTTTCACTGTCCCTAAAAGCCCTTCTGAAAAATTTCATTTTGAGGTCTTCCTTCCAAATGACCCCAGCTGCTTCAGCTGTCTCTGGCATCAATTGTCCCCATTGCAATGGAAGTATTCTGAGAGAGAGGATTCAAGTGAGCCAGGATCCAGAGGACATTTAATGGCCAAGTGATTTCAATATCCTGTCACAAAACTTCCACAGTATTAGATGAAATACAATCCTCAAACTAAATATTGTGGTTTTGGATGAGCTTTTAAAAAATTAATTTTGTCATTACGAAACGTATCTAGCAGGACTATTTGCCTTCAGTTGGTTTCTTATTCAGCGGACAATACTTCAAAAACAGAGAAGGAAAAATCTTTTAAATCTATTCTAACTGACGTCACTAAGACAGCAATAGGACTGGAAGTACCACTTAAATACTCTTGAAAAAGAAAAGGAAAAAAGGGGGGGGAAAACTAAATTATAGGAATAATATGCAATTACATGATTGACTACTTACATTTGAAAATTATTTTTTTCCAGCATTTGCTAATACATGAGCCAGAATCACTCTTCACAATTCAATATACACAGGGATTGCTCATTGATGTCAAATTATGAAGTAATTTTATGTTATTTTCTTTTCTTTTATGGATGAATGGAGTTATGAGAACAATTGCTCTTAAGCAGAAGTAATGATTTTGAGTTCCCCACACTCTTTCCTTCCCTATCAAAGTTTCTAGAACTGTAAAAAAATACGTTGGGTTTTTTTTTTATGGCATTCACCAAAGCAGTCAAGACTTAAAATTGAACTCATGATATGTTAAGGGAAATCACCAAGACCAGTAGTTCTCCCAGAAAATCTTGAATTATCAAAGTACCGCAGAACCATAGACAAAAGCACTTGAAAAAAATTTAGGAAAGGTATCCCTGCAATATGAAGTTCTCTGCAATTTGAAATAATCATTCTAGATAAAGAAGCTGTTCTCTTTATGAAAAAACAATGCTTTCTACTATTTTATTTTATAAGTGAGTGGGGTTTATGTTTAAAAAAAATGCAGTCTAGATTCTCCCTAATTCTTTTCTGTGTTCCAGAACAAATTGAATTTTCTCTTGTACCCCCACATTTGTTCTTGGTTGTCTGTACAGACAAAGCTAATTGCTGGTAGAAGTCTTGTGCTGGAGATACCTCCAGAACACACTTTTACTATCACACTTTTGACTAACATTGGAGCCAAGTGTGAATCCACTCCTACTCTAATCATTTAAATTAGGAGTTAGGTGGGTTGATTATACATCAAAACTCTTCCTTATTTTTCTTTCTGTTATTACACCCTTGTCTCCTAGAACATAGATAAAGTGTTGAGTCTTACAGCTGGTGTTTTGTAAGAATATTTTGTGATAGGTTAGGTATGTCTTTGGCACAGTTCTGTTTGCTTATAAATTTTGCATGAAGCTGTGTTTTTCAGACATTTTTGGTGAGAAAAAGCAAGAGTAAATAGTTCCTTCACTCACTAGACTAAGATTCTTTCAGCAGGATTCCACCAAAATATAGGAGAAAGTTTAGTTTTTTTCATGTCACCCTTCAAGTGTTACCCTAATCATCATCACTGTCATCATCATTATTTATCATCATGAGAAAATTTTGCCTCCCTAATGAAAAGGAACTGTTGTTGCCAGGGTTTTTGTTCAACTTCTAAACTTGATCCGGAATCCAGGTGGACAATGTTGGACATGAGGCATCTTGATACTTTCGGTTAACCAAAAACCCGCCCCTGACATTCACCTATTGACAATTCAGTATTACTGAAATCCTAATTATTTAGAATCTAAGCATAAGCATCTCTTTCAGAACACTGAAAGCTGCTGAATTTCTTCATACACTTTCCATTAACCTTTTCACTGTTTGCTTCCTTGCTGAATTAATTCATTCCGGAAAATCTGCTTGAGGAAATATTGCTTTAAAATGTTATTAATAAAACATCTTCTACTTTGAGTTAAAAGGTGAACATAGCTACCAAAACACTTCCCTAAGATTTGGTATTCAATGCATGGTTCCTTTTTTTTTTTTTATGGTCAGGAAGTTGTGTTCAGTTTGAAACCAGACCACCCAGACATTCTTTCTATTTATGTCTATTTATCTCTATTTATTACTATCTCTCTATTTGTTTCCAAATCTCTCACAGGGAAATTCCAGGGAGACAGGAATGGTGATCCATGATCTTACTGGAAAAGAGTAAAAAAAATACTTTTTATGAACATGAGTTCCCTCCTTTACACAATACACTATTGGAAAAATTACATGTATATTTTATAAAAGAAAACAAAATCCTTGGGGTCCATGAATTAAGAAATGTTTGACTGTTTCTTGTAGAACTTAGAAGTTTATAACTGTGTTATAACTGTAAGCTGTAAAGTATCACTTCTGAATGACCAGTTCTGTTCCCAAGCTGAAAAAGTCCAGGTCTGTAGAGTGCAGCCTAAAACAATCCAGACAGGGTTCCTTCAGAACCATTGCCAGCATGTGAGAAGACTGAATGGCTGCCAGCCTGGAGTTTTATTGTAGTAAGAGTTGTAACAATGTCTGATTGTAGTAGATAATGTCATTTTGGAATTAGAAGTAAATTGGGTGTGATTCATTTATCTCCTCTGAAAAGTGGCTCACAAAAAGTGTCATACACTAAAGAGTTACAGTTTTATACATCATGTACACAGCTGGACTGGTTACTTCTGATGTGCACTTTCCTCCTCCAGTGAATTCTGGAACATGATGGGTATACCTTAAAGTTTAATTACAATTTAAGTAACTTCAGCTGTGGTTTAATCTAATCTCTTCTGAAAAGACTTCCAAAAAGTGAAAGAACATGATAAAAAATAATGCTCTAAAATAGCAGCACGTCTTTCTAATTGCTGAATATTTTCAAGTCAAATTTCTCTCCGAAACACAAGGACTATTTGTCAGAAATAAACTGTCGTGGACTGAAGAATGGAGGAGATAAAGATCCTCACAGTATAAAAATTTTAGGTGCTCTCCTACAAGACTTAAATTTCTAGCTAGACGTAATCTGATAACTTCTAAAAGAGAAATGTGCAGCAAAAATGGTTCAATGAAGAATTACATATGAAAAGAAATATTTGAAGTCTGTGAATCCTTGGCCTTCCAGGCAGCCTCCACTTCAACTCAAAGTGACTTTGGGACCCAATTTCTTGTCCCAGTAGTGATGTGGATTAACAGGGATGAGCTCTTGGTTTGTTTATTCATTGAAAGCCTCTGGTGAGTTCTTGACTTCAAATACTGCTCTGAGATACTGTCATTAAATCAATGATTAACAAACAAATGGGTCAGTATAACTGGAATCACATTGAGCAGAAATATGTAGTAATATAGAGAATTTGTTTTTTCTTAACGGCATGTACTTTCTAATAGGAAATTATTTTGCTTTATAGTTAGGCAAAAAAACCTCATGCTCTAGAAAATAGTTAGCAACAAAGATGTTCAAAGGTATAGCACAACAAAGCATGGAAGCCATTTTGCCTAGGGGAAATTAAGCTCACAATGGAAAATGAGGAACAGGCCTACCGTAGCACGCCTCCAGAGTTGTCATGCTGTGCCTATCATTACTGAGCATTGCCATGAGATGTATCCAGCTGCCTCATCTGTCCATCCTCTTCCCAAGATGATTCACATATCACACACATTTGGAGCAGTGTAAGTGCCTTTCTCCCATTTGGTTGACCTACTTTGTTCAGTATTTGTTTTCCAAGGTGATGTCTCAAAAGACTGGAAGAGATTGTTTATTGTTAAATTTTTCTTCACCATTATTGCAATCTTTTTCATGCTAAAGAAATAGCACTTTATTAGAAGAAGGCTGCTATAGATTCCCCAAATAGGAAATGGTTGGTGGCTAGGATCCAGTGTTAAATGCTGCACTACAATTCCACTCTCATGCAGACAACAGCAGACTTCAGAATTCCAGGGGAATCCCTCAACAAAGAAAGGAAGTTCAACTAAACACGCACCCTCCCTGAATTAAGGTAACTCCACCACATCTTCCACAGTTTTTGGTTTGGCAATTTAACCACCCAGTTAAATGAATCCTTTCAAGTGGCAAGGGCTAATCCCATTGCCTCTGGGTTGCCTGTTATAACTTCCTTCTTCTTTTCCATTTTCCTGTTTCTTCTACCATGTGCCTTTTAAAATATTTTAAGCACTTCAGGATAGAAACCGATGCTGCTGTGAGACCCAGGGTCTACTTAGCTGACCTACTTAGTACAATCACTGTTAGCAACTAATGTTGTTCCCATGAAAAATTCAGCGCTGAAGATTATCAAAGTGGATTTACTTCTTCTCATATAGTAAATCCACATTTTCCTATAACATTCCTGGTCCCTCACAGATGGTACACGTGCCGTTTCTAATGTATTTTAAAAGGCTTTTTTTTTTCTGTGCAAGCCTTAGGGTGCAATTAAATAAAACCAATACCAACAAGACTAGTGTATGAAAGCAGTGCATTAAGCACTTTGTATCCCAGAGCTGTACTACATATGAATACTTCTTTTCAAAATTCCCATATTTCCCATAAATATAAGTGGTTTTGACAGGAGGTAAATGCTTGAGCCTGTCCTTTTTTTGACCTGACCATCCCTTGTTGTACAGAATATTCTTGCTGTGCAGAAATAAAGATAACTAATAATGCACAGGAGAAAAGAGAAGTTCTAGAAAGTCTTCTGTATACAACTCAGAGAGGAATAAATCTCTTGAAAAATTAAGGCTGAACTACCCATCCCAAAGTTATGAGCACTTCTCTTTGAACACAATTATTTTTGCTCTTCTGCTTTTCTTCTTCTTGGGCTTGGGAGATTCTCATGTCATCAACTCAGTAAGTATCCTGTAACTGTCAACAATTTTATTTACCCCAAGATGTTTTAAAGAGCAATTAGTTCTGCAAGAGGAAAAAATAAATCCTTTCCATGTTCTTTTCAGCATCCCACTGATTTGACAGACAAGGTATGAAAGGTACGTATATTAACTAAAAGTCGCAGAATGACAAAATATGTTGAGATAGTAGTGAGAAAGACTGGTGAAAATTAGTAGGGTTTGGACACAGAAACATTGTGCTTGGAGCTCTTCTCAACAAATTTCTTGTCTAGAGTAATATTATCATCACACAAAAAGTGGCATCTTCCTTATATTCTTTGACTGCTGAGGCTATGCCACCAGAGTAAAAAAATCTAACAGTTGGTTAAAATCCAAGACTTGGATTGACGTGGAACTGCTCAAGTCTAGTGTGACCTAGAAGTTAAACTGTACCTGGACATCGTTCCTCTGGCCCTATTCTCTGTCAGTTAACATTGGTCTGCTCTGCAGTGCCCATGGGAGACCCCTGGATGTATCACTGTGACCTTCCTCACTCCCACTCACCTGTAAACTCCAGGTAGATCAGGAATAGGAGAAAACTGGCATGGCCAAGGTTTTCTTCCAGATAGCCATAGAAAGCACAGTAAACATAATTTGCTCCTTCAGAGGGTAGGGTGAGAAAGACACTGAATGACTACAGGGACTGAATGTTTCCTAGTGTCCTCTCCCTGGAGGAGGCATCATCTGAAGAGTGTTTGCCTTAGCAACGAGGATTAAGGATTTCTGAAATCCTTGTCAACTTTTCTCCTGTGTAAAAGACAGACGAAGAACAGTACTGGGCAAAGCCTAAGTAAAAATTAGAGTTTAATGCACAATGCCTATAGAAGTGTTAAATTGATTCACTTCAGTAAGGAACAAAATAGTTCCAGCTCAATAGGCTGATTCACATTTAAAACTGAAATTCCATGACTAGTCTAATTAAGCCCCAAATAAATACTTCTCCAGCTGATTTGATTTGGTTTAATGATGAAGAGAAATACTTTCAGGTGTGACAATTTTCTTGTCCTGCTTTGTATGACTTTGGTGAAAAATATAGTCTGGACAGTTCCAGCTGAGCCAATTGCATGAGCTAACTTATGGTATTTCATTAGGACACAAAACAAGGGCTAATTTGAGTTTTTCTGAAGTTTTCTAGTGAATCAGTTTTTGTTTTAAAAATATGGCACACATTATAAATACATAAATTCATCTTCACCCAAAATTTTGTGGAAGGAATCCTCTTTAATGAGTTCAGCAAAAGAGCAAGTAGTTTCACCGTTGAAATGTTTTCACTTGAAGGTAAGGTAGAGATTTTGTCTAGTATAAATCAGAGACCAGGTCTCATAGCTAATAGAAGATCAGATGAGTTATTAGGGCCACATGGTAAAAACAGAGTGATAATGAAAGAGATTACTATGGTGTTACTAAGGAAATGTGTAACTTCACATTATAACCTTAAAAGCAGCAAAGCTGCTCCCAGCCCCTCTTCCTCCAATCACCTGCTATTTGTTGTGGAGTAGTTCTGTGTTTTACACTTTGGATTTTCTGGTAGAGAAATAAATCTCCTGCATCGATTCCTCACATAAACCTATTTTCTTTGTGGGAAATTACTCTATTAGCAGAGGAAAAATGAGGATGATTTTTCCTTTCTTGCTTGCTTCTTTTTCTGTTCAATAGTTCATTAATTTTCAGGAAAGATCAAAAGCTTGCTCAGTGTGCTGAAAAAAACCTGATGGGCACTGTCAAAACATCCATGAAATTACTTTTTTTTCACATAGGTATAAAAAGAGCTCATCATGCTAAATTATGAAGAAATATGAATCTGCCACTTACTCTAACATAAGCATCTTGCAATTGCCTGCTTTTAAAAGCTGAAGGACACAAGATGCTGCTCTATAGATGAAATATTACAAACAACAGAACTGGAAGCAGAGTGTACAAGACTTCTGACACAAAATAAATCTGTTCAGGTCAGGTATGACTTCAGGAATTTTTGAATAACTGCATGAAAAAACTTTTAAAAGAATGAGAAATGAAGGTTACCACATTCATATTCTGGTTTTGTTATACATACTTGAACTTCTTTAACCGTCTTTTTGATTGCCATAATTCTAGAGAACACATCACATGAACTAGCCTTTGCTTTCAGGGACACTTTGTCCCTTTTTAGGTTGTCATTAAAGAAAGTCAAGAGGTGACTTAGTCACACTTTATCTGGGTGTTATTCACCTCACCCAGTTTTAAGTATTGCTAATGTATATGCTTAAAGAAAGCTGTTAAGGTGCTATTCATTTGTGTTGCTCATCTGCGCTCTTCAGCTATGTGCTGTGCCAGTAGACAGCTCTCCCTTTCCAGAGGACTAGCCACTACACAGACAGCCCCACAAAAAGTAGTAAAAATAGGGTGTGAGCAGCTAGCAAACCTCCCAGAGAGTCTTTGAGAGTAGGCAGGTAAATACTAATTTCATCATCTGCTTCACAGCCACAGGTAACCGTGTGATCACTAAGACTCAGCTACCTGCTAACACTTTAAATAAAACTCTGTGGAGATGCTCTTAAACAGTGTTGAAGGAAAAAATACTGTCTTTCATTACACTGAGTTATATCAGCAGATATGTAGACTAGTTTTCAGATAAGCAAGAATTTTCTTCAGGGTTCATACAAAAAAGGTCCATGCAAAATGTAAGAGAAAAAACAATCACTATAATTTGAATTTAATTATGTCCAATTTTCATTCATATTTTAGCATAAGCATTTGACAGCCTCTGAGGTGGTAGGTGAGTGCTGAGGAGGTTGAGAAACAGGTATTGCCTTTACACATGTTAGCAGGAGAGCTGAGAAAATTCACAGTCAAAGCAGTCTCAAGGGTCCCAAAACATGGGTGTGTGATGTTAAGTAGCCTCTGGTTACCACACTGTAGCTTGCTTTACATGGCAAACCCTGGCAGACTCAGCTGCCAAGCTCAGCTCACATTATAGGTTTTGAACTCTGAGGGTGGATTTCACCCTGGGTTTGGGTTTTGAACTGTCAGTAGCGAGTGCATGAAAGCTCCAGACCTCCAGACTAGGCTTGTCATCAACATCAAGTCACCAAACTCTGCACTTGCCTCCCAGCAAAGGCTGAGTGTACACACAGACAGTAAAAATGATAGGGTTGCACATTTAAGAACGGCAGTGTATTTAAAGAAATTAGATCAGTCAGAATCGTGATCCATTTTCATCTGGCATTTCAATCAGACATGGATAATTTACTCCCCCAAATAAATAAGTACTTTCATGTATCTTACTCTAGAGTGTTTGAAGCATGCAGTTCTATCAGTGAAATGTAGTAGTTATTTATTCTGAACTGGTATAACATAAATAGATAATGACTACTGACCCACTTAAACATATGGGTGAAAACTAATCAAGAAATAATATTCAGCTCTAAACAGACAACACACATGAAACCATACTCCTGCTCTGATAACTCTCTGCTAATTTAAAGCAAAATGTTCTATGACCCATAAAGGTGCTTGCGTATATATTTGTGTTTCATACACTATGAAAGATTTCCTCTCCACAATAATTTATATAGCAGGCAATTCAGTCTTCTTTGCTGACAACAATAGAAAGTCATTCTGGAAATGCATCTATCTGCATGGTTGTCTTTTCTTTATTTAGGAAAAAAAAGAATTTTACAAAGTTCACATATCACAAATTTAACCTTTGAAAATTACAAGTGTCAAGATGAGAGCTACAACAGGGCACAGTGTCTGTGCTTCAATATATTACCATGTTTGCTTTCAAGGAGTCAAGGGAGTACAGATAATTCTTAGAATTTAATCACACAACTTGGTAATCATAAATACACAACTCTACAGCAGAAAGCATTAAAAAGACAAACCATCTTCTGCGTAAGTGTTATGAAATAGTGGAAGAAAGCCACAATGTCCCTAATTGATACCGGAATGGAAAAGCTTTTAAGAAATGTAATTACCCCTGTACTGATACAAATCTGTCTTGTCATGACAGAATTTCTAAAACATGTTTTTCAAGGCTATTTTTCTTTAGAAAGACAGTTATCATCATTTGAAATGGATTGCACAGAAAGCTAATAGCTTAGATTTAATACAATAAATCAAAGTACTACAACATTGGGTTGTTTAATGAATATTTGCCACAACTGAGGTTATTGGTAAGCTTAAAAATAGGTATCATATATTTGTGGCATATGTAGAGCTATTATTACTGAGAAATAAACCACACCTATGCTTTTATGATGGATTTATTTTCAAAAGTTTCAGATGAAGAAAAGATTTTGACTTGTGGTGTCCAGGAAGGGGATTGTAGCATCTTTCAAAAGCTTACATAGTCATAGACAGAATGTCATTAATGGAGTAAGGAAATTTTTATGGTTTGTCTGAATTTAGGAATTCCTGGAGGAAACAATATTAGGGAGTCAATACGGCATATATAAGGCAAAGCAAACATGTAGTATAAGAATGAGGAAAACACTCAAGAAAATAGAATTTCAATGAAACTAAGGTCAAGATAACTGTCTCACTGTGTTGCATGGATTGGATAAGAAGAATTCATCACACCTGCCTAGAGACATATGGAATGCAGGTCTTCAGAGCTGAACTACTTATTTATGTGGAGAGCTAACTTAGCTATGTGGAGTAGCTGAACTACTTTTCTATGTGGCATCTCTGAGGAATTTGTCTCATCCTAAGGTAAAAATGCAACTAGATCTGAGGAATCATGCCCTGAAAACTCCTGCTTTTTCTCCTCTGGCAATAAGAATGCCTGATTTGGATGCAGCGTCTACACTTAGGCAAGACAAAACACACTGAAGCTGCTCAGCCTCAGAGCACTGATATGCAAGAGAGCTCTGCCTGGGCTAGAAGGGTAAACTGCAGCATCTGCTATCAGGTTTTGCAGTGAAGTGTTGAGATCCCACTTTGGTCCAGGAATAAATTATGCTCTTCAAGTATAACTCTCAGGTGTTGTCACCTTATTGCAAAAGTTCCACACCTTCTCAGTGATTTCTCATGTACAGCTCTTCACAGCACAGCCAACACACTCCATCCCTCTCCTCACCCAGCTAACCCACTCTTCTATAGCACTCATCATTATTGAACACAGCTGTGGCCTGTTAAGGGCAGGCCTGTTCCTAATTTCTGGTAATCAGCACAGCTGCAACTCCTCAGGTGTGAGATTACCTTCTGCACTATCTTTATTTTCTTACATTCTATCCCCACACAGTTAGGTAAGTGAAAGCTCTACAACTCCCAAAGATTTTGTCCAATTCTCTTTTTTTAAACAGTTAAAGCATGGCTGTAGGCTATTGACATAAGTGATGAGACTGTCCTCTAGACTTCCAAATGTGAGGTATCAACAATCCCCCTGATAGACAAGGGAGAGAAATAAGCTTTTTAACGGCATACCTTATTTCTTTCTAATATGGTCTTCTGAGACAGGCCAGATTTGGCTTAGGAAATTGTTGTAATTGTCCTTTGACAACGCTGTCCTCAAACTTGGAGTTTGAGGTAGTAGCTCTGATGTTTGTCTCTAGTCTGTAGACTTGATTGGATGAGACAGATGTCAACCCAAGGTAGAGTGAAAAAAATCACCTAAGTCAAAGGAGGAGAGGATTTATAAGGGCACAGATGTTGGAGACAATTGGAACCCTTTATTGTGAGAATCTCCTTTTTCTAATTCATACATATTCCTCCAGATAAAATGTACGGAATGATGTGACTAGTTACTTCCACTTTTGGAAATTATGTGAATGTATACAAGGCTAAAAAAAATAAAAGTGAGTATACCAACAAGAGCTAGAAATGTGCAATTACTGAAATGGAGAATTTATATGTTGTTTATTTATAGCACTGGTTGGAAAAAAAAGGAAGCTGTATCTCTAGTAATCCGCATAGCTGGTCCACCAAAATAAGGTTTTGCTCCATATATCAGTTTTAGAGCCTCTACCATTATGAACACACTGAATTTCATTAAAAACTCAATAAATGTACTCAGTAAATGCATGACTGGGAACTACTAGAAACTATTTAATCAGTATGAAAGACAGAGAAAAACTAACTTCAGATCTTGATATCATGGCAGGCATTATACTATTTTAATATAATTTCCTTGTCTGAATGATCAGGGATTTGAGTTCTTAAATCCAAAAAAGGGGTTTAACCCAATAATTTGTTTTCTAAAATCCTATTTCAATTTTAGACTTCAGAAAATTCCAGCAAATATTTTCAGGATGACACAGAATCACAGAAAGTATGGATAGATCTCACAAAGTGGCCTCCATTCCAGCCTCTTGATGTTACAGAGGAAAATAAAAATAAAATACAGATAATAAATAAAATTAAAAACCAAGTACAGTAGTAAATGCAGCAAAAGGCAAAGTTGCAGAATTCCTATTCCAGCACCTAGCTGAAGCCTGATGAAATGTGAAAGAAAGGTGAAGATACTTTGAGATGAACCACAGAGGAAAGAGACTAACAATGTGAAGACAGAAATCTACAACTTTTTTAAAACTATGCTGTATGTCAAAAGAAGGCTATCTTATTAAGAACAAACATTCTAACTTCGCCTTTTTCACATCAAGAAAGATAAATCTGATTTTGGACGCATTTCTGCAGGTATGGTCTTAGTGACATTTAAAATCAATTACAAAGGTATGAATAAGACTAACCCTACTGAAAAGGCCGAGAGAAACAAAATGGATTTTATTAAAACCTCACTTTTCTAGCAATGTTTTGGTGGGTTAGCAGTAATATGATTCTCTGCCATCAGTGACATTATCTAGATGTACCATGTTTGAGGATGTGGCTTTTCAATCCACTGATGTTTCTTCAAAGCAGAAAAAACAAATCAGTTTGTTTAATGAATACACTCAGGGGAATGTGTCAACACTTGTTTTGCTTTGGGGCCATGTTCAAAGCAATAATGAAGTGCAAAGTAGTCGGCTTGTTTACATTCTTATTATACATCCTCTGAATGAGAACTGCTATTAAGAATGAAAAAAATTTCTATTTCCACAGAGAGAAAATTCAAAAACTTTTTTAGTCATTTAAGTATTTGCCACCTAAATTTTATTCAGCACACTTTACTTCTATTTAATTATAAATAGTCAGTAAAACTTCAATGCTGGATTTCTTTTTCAGCATGTAAATGGATAATATTATTTCAAACATTTTTATATTACCATAAGAAAATTGCAATATTTTCAGTCAATTACATTAACTAGACTTCTACACTTCTGTATTTAGTAGCATAATTCTACTTGAAATTACTCTGGAATAATCATTGGGTGAATGGGAATCTTTCATATGGATTGTAAAGCAGTGTTAATAAAGTTACAAAACCTGTCATGCATCAACTCAAGAACATTAAATAAGTAATTATTTACTTAATTACTGATAATTGCAATTTTTTTCCAGAAAGCTAGCGAGCTGCTTTGCACACAGGCCGATCCTTTTTGGGGCTGCAGTAATTTGGAATTGTTTTAGCAACAGCAGGAGGAAAGTGACTCTTCCTTTGATGCAAGGAAGGCACAAAGTCATTGCAGTGAAAATATTCTAAGAGGCATATGCAGTTTCTGGCACACCATTGAGAAAGAGCTTTGAAAACAGCCAGTCCATGCTCTGCTGCATCTCACACCTCTGCTGTCCCAGCTTCAGGCTCTTGTGCACAGGGAAAGTGAGGAAATAAGGGATTAAAACCACAACTCCTTATAGTTCTTACTTCACTTTCTCTAAGTAGCAAATATCTTGAGACAGCTAGTGAATGAGCTGATGCCTCAACCTAAAAATCAAATGGAGTCTTCTACCAGGAATAAATTCAGTAACTCTTCACCTCAGAAGTGCAAGTGGGAACATGGCAGTGGTTGAAACAGCAGTTCTTTCAGAAGAAAAAAATTAACTGATGCCTGAATTCTGCATCTCAGCTCAAGGGAGAAGTTTTAGCAGAAAATGGTAAGCATCAGTAATCACCAGCATAAAATTATGAATCCTTCTGACACCAGTGCTGCTAACTGCCCTTCAGCTGTCAATGTGATGTGCTTGGGTAAGGAGGCAAGAGTCTCCAGATCACTAATGCCAGCTGCACTGTGCACAGACTATCCACTGCCACTGTATGCAGAACCTGTAGGATGCCTGAGCTCATTAGTGTTCTTAATTGCTTGTTTGTCCCTCTATCATCTCCTATCTTCTACACTGTCTGGAAATTTTGCTTCCTAAAGTGACAGGGAGTTTTGCTTCTGAAAATATGGGAACTTTAAATGTTTTATTTTTTGTGCCGAAACATAGGGGAAATTCCAACAGCAAAGTTGAAAAGTCCTTTCCTTCAAGGCCTCAAACACAAAGACACCTCTGTGGCCTCCTGAGAAATTTAGTTGAAAAAGGAATAATTTCAGTGAGAATCAGTTCTAGGGCTGATCAGTCTCAGATCAAGGATCAAGTTCAACAATCCACAATCCACATTCTCCTGGATTAAGAATACTCAGCATTTCAAACAAAACACTTATTAGCCCCGTTACTTATCGTAATGACCCTGAATTTAGAATCTGGTCACCAAAGACATGCTTTGTTGGTTTTTTTCTTCCTTCTTGTCCCTTGTACAAATTTTTCCAATTCAGATATAACATAGATAGGATATAGATGTCCCCTGATGATGCTGTCCTTCCATTAACCATGGGAAAATAATAATTCTGAGAAATAAAATTAAAAATGCAAATTTCAGGGAATTTCAGAGAACATTTCCTAGCAGATGGAAATAATATGCCTTTGCTATGGACTTCAGAAAATTGCTATGTACAGCTAGATCATATTTCACATTTGTTGAAAGAGACAGAGATCCACTACAGAATAATTGCAAAATTAAATTCCTTGTCTACAGTGTTTTTAGTCTGATAAAAATGCCATTTTCTTTCTTGGTAGAATTTGTCTGGGCCTATGGTTTATTACTGACTGCATAGATTGGTGCCAGTTTTTGGAAATTTTGTCAAAATGTTTCTTTTGCTCAGTCCGTTACAAGCACAGAGTTTCTCGGATTTATTGTCCACTCAGTTAGATATGCAATATCTTGACTAGTTTCTGCTTGGATGGCAATTTGGATCAGACCTATGTCTTGGTTTGATTAGGAAGTTCTCTAGCACAGAACCTGCACTAAAACTCACAAATTAAATGACAGTATGAAGAGTTTTTAATAACCAAACGCTCACTTTAAAAACTATTTATCTACTTTAAGGAAACACATTGATACTGATGCTTGTCTTTCATAAAATGCAAGCATGAGTAAATAATATTGAATCATGAATAAATAATTTATTCTAAGTTAATTCTGCACAATTCCAAGGGATTCCATTATGTGAATCAGTTTCTAATTTCATTTCATGATACAAATAACTGTGACGTGCTTAGGTTAGATTTTATTTTGATAACCTATTCTACAATAGCAGTTAACTCCATAATTCAGCAAGTGATAGAGCAGTACTTGCTATGCTGTATTTAAATTGCCATTTACATTACACTCTGGACTAGGAACTTATTCCTTCTTCACTGAATATGCACATGCATTTGACATTTACCAAGTGTACATTAACTGAATCATATTAATTAAAATACAGACTGATTCTTACGTGCCACCTTGTGGAAAACCAATGAAATTTTCTTACCCAGCAGCTGATGCTAAGAATTCTGAACTCACAAAGAGCTGTTGGAAATGATAACAATAGCTATTAGAAAGAAGAATAGAATATTGCTGCAACAAGATATATGTACTGATAATTCATTTGTGTAGCATATCTCAGCTATAGCAAATAACTGAATCCAAACATAGGGCATATTTCTGTGTCATGCTTCAAACCATCATGTTTTCACCATGGATTTCTCTAAATGTGGAGAAAGCACACTTCAGAGCTGAAAGAGCTGCCGTTCTTAACCAATTACCATAAAGTAAAAATGGGTTAATTTTGTTAATAAGAGGTCAATCTCAAGCAAAAAGAAAGCTTCAAATACAGTATTTTAAAGTCATAATTGTAGCACCATTGTTCTAACATCTTTCCAACATCTTTTACTGTATTTCTATAGCACCTCTGCAATGGCTCAAACACAATCTGCTGGTAAAACATTGAACATCCATAGTTTACATGTTAAACACTGCAAGCTCTCAGTATTAAATTTAGAAAATCCAGTTTCCATGAGGGAAATCAGAATTATTTCAGCAGACCTAAAATCTCACCTATTACGTGTAAAATTTAAAGTGTTTCCAATTTTACTTTTTCCACAAATTTGCAGCATCTTTTCCAAGTCAAATGCATGGCCTTCAAACAGGTATCTGGAAGAGAGTATTTTGCAAAAAAAAAAAAAAAAAAAAAATTGTCCTTAGATTAATGCACAGAAATGGAAATAGGGATACTTAATGTAAAGGGTCTTTCTTAAAGGTCTGTGGGAAGATGATGAGATATTAAGAGGCATACCAAAAATGCAAGGAAGATTATTATCCTCTTTTCAGAGGTTTTGATTGGAGACTTTAGAACTTTGTATTTCAAAATCTGTTTAAAAAACTGCTGAGTACAGTATGGATGGTATTTTTTGTCACACAGTTAATTTCCATCAGCTTTGGTGCCATCCCTGACAGTAGTTAAGAAGATGGTAGCTTAGGTAATTAAATGAGCATCTTGTAGGTCTTTTAAAAAACATTACGTAAATGTTGTAAAGCATCACAGCAGTGACTCAGGCTGAACCTGGAAAACAATGTGCTACCATTTAAACAAGAAAGACCAGAAAGTTCTTGTTTTACACTAGAGGCACCTCCAATGAAACTAATGGAATAGTTCTGTGGTAATCAGAAGTATTTACTGGTTCAAACAATGTATTTTTTAAACTACTTTCTAAACAAAAAATGCATTATTTCTCTCAGCCTATAAGTATTTTTTTTCCTAATTACATATATTTAAAAGTCTTTGTGTGCGCCCTATGACTACTAACTAAGTAGACAAATCATGGCAAATTATGGGGAAAATTTTATATTCTTCACAAAAATAATGCAAATATAGAATGAAACATATCTGATGCTCATGTAATTTCACACTCTTCATGGTATGGTATGAGAAAAATTCAAATTTCTCTTTGACCGCTGCACTTTCTGGGAAGGGGGAAGTTATGTGAGTTTTTGACTTGTATTTTTCATAACAGTACATTGCCAAAAATATTCCAGTCTCCCTAGGGCTCTAATGAAAGGCTATGAGTAGGTTAATGGATTATAATGAAAATCCAGCATGTTCAAATGTGAAAGGGGGGGAGGGGGAGTGGTTTTTCTCTTTTATTCCCTCACATCTTTTATTTTCTCTGAACCAAATGGCTCACTAATGCATTTAGAGCTCTCTCCTGTTGCAAAAAGCTGTTGCTCTAGCTGTGAAACAGCCCAACCCACTCAACAGCAGGTCTGCCCCTCTCCCACCTCCTACACCTACCACTCTTTCCTTCCCAGAGAGCCTGTTTCACCCACCTGGCTGAGCACAGAAGAATGGAAGAGTTTGGGTCTCTTTGTTATTGGTCTTCCTGGAAAGAGAGATTAATCATAATCTTCAGCCTCCCCTCCCCTGAAAATGCAGAGGAAAAAATCCTCCTTGTTTCATTTTGCTCATATGTCTTAGCACAGATAAAGAAGAAAGCCAAACAAGACAGGAGGATTTGTGAGGAAACCTAGACAGGAACAGACAGTATTTAAAAGCCAGGAAAACACAGAGAAAGACACAGAAATCCTCCTTTGGAAGACTAACCAGTCCAAATACAGACAGCCTCTCCACATCCTATTGGAGGTGGTCCAACACATCCTGTTGGACCTATTGCAAAGGGAAAACATTTTTTCCAAAGCAGCTACACATTATTGTGCAAATGGTTCTAGGCAGGTTCAGCCCCAGTGTTACTGAAGGGTCTTTCCTGAGGTGGCAGCTGAAGATATAAACTACAGAGTACATAGTTTTAAAAGGCAGCCAAAGAAATTTGGAAATCATTTTTCAAGATTTTATCCTTACTACACTTTGAGGTGCCAGTAGGATTTGTTTGGAGGAAAGCAGAAAAATTAACATTTGACAGACACTTTCAATTTTCACGCATACCAATGACAGAAGCTGTAACTCTAGGGTAAAATAATCTTCATATATCTTCAGTAATATGTCCATTAAATAAAATTACTGTTTTCCAGGTAATGTGGAAGGTTCAACCCAGTAATTTGAAATATAATGTACCTATTTATTTCTCATTTTCTGTGGCTTTGTGTCCATGATTTACAGTGTTTACTTCTGAAAACAGAAACTCAATTCCCAAAAATGCATTAAACTTCTCACTGGGAAGCTCTTTAAACAGATTGACAAACACTGTCTTTGTCTTCCAAAACATAGCTGAAACTGATCATCACTAAAATGCTTCTCGGTGAGTCATTGCCTTCTTCGGTAACTTACCCTTCTCAGAGAACCCCCAGTGATGAGGCAGCCTGACCATGCCCTGGACAGCTCCTTTATAAATACAGGCTTTTACAGAGAGCTGTTATGTACTGGGAACTTGTAATCAGATCTGAAAAAGGGCAAAACACCTTCAGCAGAAAGGCATCTAAAATATAGTTCTTACCAGATACTGACCTCCTTCCTAAGCTCTTCCACTTTATTTGCCCTGAGATATTTTCCCCTTGCAGAATCACAGAGCTGGAAGAACTACATTGTATTGATGAAAAAAAAAAAAAAATTTCATTGTGAAAGGTCTGTAAACAACAGGACATTAGAGTGGTTTCAATAAATTTCCTGACAATCCTGGAATGTGGGAGGTGGGAATTTTCAAAAGACTGTCAGCAGCATCTTTATGAGGTTCAGGAAAGAAAACCCTGGACAGATATGAAATGGTAGATGATATTTTATTCAGCTGCCCTCTCCCCCCCCACAATCGCATGCAAAGAAATAAAATGTGGTCGAAAAGTTTTGAACCTGGGTGTCTGTATATAGGGTCAATACTGAACTGATCACTAAAAATAGCTTCCTAAATCACACATGATTTAAATGCTGCTATTTGAAATTTCACTATTAACAGCAGCAGGAAATCTGAACAAGAAATCCCTTATGTAAAGACAGTGTCACATATTCCATACAGGTCTGTAAAAAAGGGGAGGAAAAATGAATAAGCAAAATAATTTTCAAGACTTGCTCACAGGAAGAATTCTGTATTCTCTGACAACATTCTGTAACTTTGCTTAGTGTGTCATGATGACCTAAAAATGTGTATGTGTGTATGTATATATATATATATATATATATATATATATATATATTAAAAAATGTGATCTTTCTGATTATCATTTGTAGTACTACAGACAATCTAGCAGAATTTTTCAATATGCTGAGTTATTACAGACAAGGCTGTTCAAACTGCAGCTTTCATTTGAAAAATAGGGCTACTTTCCCCTCACTGATTACAATTAATCATTCCCTTGCTCTTTCTTTTTACTTGAAATACCTTTGACGTAATGATCTGCAAGTAAACAAAACAAAATCATTTTCTTTATATAAAATGATCACATTTATATGCAATCTTTATTGTATTACAAACAGAAATTTTATAACCATCATTCTAGGTGTTGTTATTCATAAACTGGAATACCTCACAAATTTTCATTTGCACTGGGATAAACTACTCTAATGTCTGTTACTTAAGCAATATTCCCTATAAAATATATTCAGGGTGACTAAGTGCCTGTGCCTTCCCAGGTGTTAGCTGCACACAGCAAGATTAACAGGCAAGTGAGGAAATTTGTTGTCCCTTGAAATATGACTTTGGATGTGTTCCCTCAGCTGTTAATAGGTTTGCCCATTGTACTTTCAGCAGCTTATTTAGGAAGACATCATTTTAACAAAACACTCCTCTTTTTATTGATTCAGTCATTCACAAACTTTCCTGCCATGGTCTGGCTTTTTAAACAAGTGATTTAAATCTTGTGTCAAAAAATAGCCATTTAAGTACTCAAAAAATCACTGCACCTTTGACTCAGTTTAATATTTTTTTCCTTAAAAATCATGGTTGCTAAATATGTCTGTCTGAAACATACACACTCAAGCTGCTTTTCCTCTTATCTGTATTCTTTATAGGAATTCCTGGTTTCCAGGAAGCCAGACAGAATCTAAAGAACTCATTTTGCTGCCCAGGCAATTTCATTTTCTTCCTTATTAACTCAAATTACCAAATCTTTTATTCCTTTCTGCCTCTCAGATGTACTTCCAGTCTGCAAAATATTTACTATGGTGTTTTGATTTAGTATGCGACATTATGAATTTATCACAGTGAATCTCACATTTTTCTATGATCTGCTAGATTGACTTATTTTTAGAAAGGGTTGTCTGCAGCTCAGTGGCTTATATTGTGATATTCACAGAGCAAATACTCCTATTTCATTGTGTTGTTATTACCAGTGGCAAATGCCGGCTCCGTGGCTCTCTATTGGTATTTCTTTATGTTGACTGGCTCAATTGCAATAAAAAAAACCCATTCCAGTCCTGCCTGGACCCCATGCAAACTTTTTAAAAGAGTTCAGTTCATTAGATCAAAGGCTTTTTCTGAAATAAAAGAAATAGCTCTTGGTTCCTTTGAACAAGAGAAGATTTTAATTTTTTCAGTTGTACTTTATGTGGGATAAAACTAGTGGATCAGGTCAGAGAACTGGAACACATTAATTCTTGACAGAGGTGATGATATAAACAGGATAATACCTTGGAGATGTTAACAATGGAGACAAGAAGCTTGAATTTAAGGCTGGAAAAAAGCCCAAGAGTTATGCATAAATTTTAGGTATCTTCTTTTGACTGGACTGTAAAAGCAAAAAAGAACAAGACAGAAAGATAGGGCAGATAACCAGGTAAGTAAAAGCTTAAGGGTTTAGCTCAGCCTTGGACCCACAGAATCACAGAGCAACTGAAGCTGGATGGGATCCTGCAGGTCATCTGCAGCAAAGCCCGCTCAGATCAGCATCAGCAAGCACAGGGCCTTGCCTCATTGTGTTCTGAGAATCTCCAACAGTGAAGATTTCTCAGCTTCTCTGGATAATCTGTGCCAATGTCCTATCACCCCCACAGAACTTTTTTTTTTTTTTTTCAATACCTGGTAAAAGTTTCCTCTGTTGCAATTTGTGGCTATTACCCTCTGTTCTGCAGCCATGCTCTTCTGAGAAGCCTGGAGCACCTCCCCTACACACTACCACAGGAAGAAAAAAGCTCTGCAGAGAATGTTGTACCACTCAGCCAGAGGGCTCTTCCAAATATCTATGCTTAAAGCATCTAGGTTAAGATAAGGCAGCAGCACAAATGTTGGGAAAATCTGTTCTTTGAATACATTAGTATTTATTATTAGTAGTAATTCTCCTTTTGTCTTCACATCACAGATTCCCAGTCAAGGGCAGGGTCGCTGGTATGTGGTCTCACACTTTCCTTGTCAAACTGGACTAACAAGTTGAATTCAAAGGTGTTTCAATTTTTTCCGCCATTACAAAAGAAATATTTCTTAAAAGATCATACAAAGCTGCTACTTTCAGGATTGCCAGTCTCTGACTTTTTAAACAAACCTGTCTCAGCTCAGAATAATTTTCTGGTTCATAATGAGCATCTATTGTGTTTGTGTCAATTTAGTTTCATAGGTAACTTTGCTTAGAATTACTGCAGATATAAAGTAGCAAATGAATTTCAGTAAAACTAAGCCCTTCCTGTGGATTTGTTATGCTCCACTGACACATCTTAGTTTCTGTCCTCCATCTTCATTCGGAATTAGCATTCTTCAGCTCAGGGACATATCACAAAAACAATTATTGAATTTTGTTGTACTAAAATGCCATATCTTGCTCCCTGTTTTGACATTTTTCTTGATCAATAACTTGTCAATGCAAAATAGACACAGCTATTTAACTTTCTGTGTGCAAAGAACATGGGCTATTACTGGATTTCTCATGTGTGGGACATGAAGGAAGCAGCCCATAATGGTGGGGAGACTTAATGAGAGAAAATGGGACAGACAAGGCAGTCATACCACACAATTGTAAACAAAGAAAAAAATCAAGGTTGAGGAAAGTGTTCTTATCTTCTAAGGGCTTCTACAGATAAACAAAATGTTTTTCCCTCTTGTAATACAAAACACAGTGAAAAGGGAGGCAAGTCTGGTCATACAATCACAACAAGTAAGATTTGATGCTTTTTTTTTTCTTACCTGGGTCATCCATACACAAATTTCAAAAAACATGCGACACATGCAAAAACAGCTGCTTATTATCTACAGGATGTGCACTATAGAGTTATCTGGCAATTCGAGGAAACACATAGAAGTGATGCCTATTACTATATGTGGTACAAACATCCACTTGGGTTTTTTTGCAGGTAGCATTATCAAGCAAAAGTCACAGCCAGAGAACATGCTTTTCCTGTCTGTGTTCAGCCTGCCCTTACTGGTGCAACAAAATGGAATTTTCATCTCTGATGGTTGTGTTACCATTACAGTAACCAGTTTCTTTGTGAAGATGACTTCGTCACTCTCAACAGAATCAATTAAAGCTGCTGATTTTCAGACAGAAAACATCAAAGCATTTTGCATGTATGCCTTTCAATCCTTCATCGTAAATCAGAATTTTAGGTTTGATCTTTAGTGTTTTAGTTACTTTAGATGTCAACAGTAAAATAAACCATGTGTGTGTAGTTCCAACAAAGTGATGTCCCATTCTTTTGCAGTTACAGAAATACTGCATCTCATTCTCATCAAGGTCAGCGAGTCCTTGGAAAGCAGCCTGTGAAACAGGGCCTTCGGACAGGGAGAGACTTTTCCAACTCCATCTAAAGAATAAAAAGGTAACAGCAGAGCTCCTTCATTACATGTTCACCACTGCAGCTTAAAACGAAAAGCCTGATTACAATTTTTAAATACTTGTTGTGGAGTTTTGCTTATTTTCTTAAAGAATAATTGCACTGCATTATTTTCCACTCCCATATGAAATTCTGCATGAGATTTCTCTAAAGCAGATTTATGGCATTCTGCATGATAAGCCTGGGATTTTTCTTATTTTATCTAAACAAGGCAGTGCTTGCATTCAAAATTTAAATGAAAAAAGAATATACAGTTCTTAAGCAGAATTATGCCAAAAACTTCCTATGCTAACTGATTTAAATAGTCTGAGTATTTAAAAATGCATTGGTTAATCAATCTCTAGCACTAAGATAAACAGGAAGGAACTGGTTTTAGAAATGGGAAAGGAAAATGAAGTAGGCCAAAACACAAATCTATGTTTTCAGTCTTCACTCTTACTTGTTTACCATTTCTAATGGAGTAGGATGTGTTTCTTAACACAGTGTTTTCTTCTTCAGCTGTCTACTGATGTTCTGATCCTTTGACTACTGGCAAAGCTGCTAAATCAAAATCTGGGAATAAACTTAACATCATAAGTTATATACTTATTTTAATTACTTTTAGACATGCTGAGAATATCTGCAAGGTGATTAATATAACCTGCTTTAATATAAAATCATGCTAATGGCAAATAATATCTTTCATGGGCTTTCTACACAGACAATATAAATCCTTACTAATGAAAGAAGAAGCTTTTACATCAGAGTAGGATTACTGAACAAAAACTACAGCAGATATATATATATATATATCTCAGAAATCATTTGCACATTAAGAAACTTACAAATCCTGAATATACTTAGAGAATATAGTTACATCTAAATAATATATATATAATAAAGAAGAAGAAAAGTGAGGAAATTTACTCCTCACATTCCTCTAGATTATTAAAGTGGATTTAATTCTTGAATGCAGGTATATTATATCCAGTTCTCCTGAGCTAGAAATTTATTAAGATTTTAATGTTTGATGTTTGAACAATGACTTTTCTATTCTTCTTTACTTCTTTTCCAGTCCTTTTTAGCTACAGGGAAGGGGCAATTTACTGAAACATCCATATTTACTTAATCACTATGCTGCACAATATCAATATTACCCAGGGAAGAATAATACATGCTAAATATGAGAGAAATCGGAAAAGCAATGTAACTAAACATAATTAAGGTGTGATAAGTAATAATAGCAAAGCATCACAAAAATAATTTGAATGCATTTTAATCTACAAAACATTCAGGTAGGTTATGACAGACTCTCTTTCACTCATTATTTGGAAGACATGTATGTATGTATGTATCATGCATCTTGTTGACAACAAGATCCAATACTTTCTGTTTCAAATCCAATCTGCATTGTTAAGCTGCTCAGCTGAGCCACCAAACACAAATATGGGGTGGAATATACAAAAATCAGACACATATATATATGGCACCCCTCAAAAAAACTAACAAGAAACAGGAAGTTTAAGGATGCAAAATATCTGAAGGCAAAAATATCAAATAGTACAGGTGAATCTCACTTGAGAAGAGTCGTCTTTAATGGGAGTCAAGGCAACCAGAGTGGGATTCATTTAGAGGTTATAACCACCAAAATCTAGCTGGTTAAGCTGCTTTACTCAGCACAGATGCAGATGGTATCCCTGAGACTAAAGAGTGATTCAAGCGTCCAACCGCTTGATATAGGATTTATATGTGCAATAGTGGAAGTTTGGACCATTTTACCTGCCACTGGTATCCTGGGTTTCATACTGAGGAGCAAGAAGAGTAAAAATCTCTCTGGAGTGTATCAACTTTTCCAGCCCCTTGTAGTGGGCTTAGATCAACAGAGTGTTTCAAATGGCATGAGCGAAATTACTTTCAGGTAACTGAATCCTGTGCTACCCAAATGCCACCACCCTGCAATGATCTAGTTACATGAACAGATGAGAGCATAGCAAAATCAGATGTTTCCATGGTTTCCACACTTTTTTTTTACAGTGGGAAAGAAATGTGTCTACTAGACCATTCTGAAGAATTCTTTGAGACTCTGGAAAAGGTCTGGAGGCACTTCCATAAAACACACCACTGCTAAGAAATTTGCCTTTCCAAGCAGAATCTTCAGCACAGGTTTCAGATTGACTGATTGGACGTACTCAAGATCCACAAGAAGGAAGTCCATGTGATAGGCAGGGCATGAAGATGGTACATGCCATGCTAGTCCATGATAAAAGGTGCTTTGTCTCGCTCTCCTTGCCTAGTTTCACCATGTCAGCTAACGAAACAAGACCTGTTGCTTCCTAAGGAAAAGTTGACAAGAAAGTCACACCATCACTATTAGATTTTATATGCAAGTGCATGGTGAAAAAAATTCTGAGTTTATCAGACAAGCCTTAATACAAGGTAAAATAAGTATTATTTGAACAAGCAAAGCAAATGTTAACACATTGGTTCTAAATACATGTTGTAGAACTGAAGTTTAAAAAGACATCTTAACTAAACTGTTGCCAAAAGCAAAAATAACTCTTCCCTACTAAGCAATTTGCTTATTAAAATATTAAAAGTAGGACGTGGTTTTTTTCGGTTTTTATTTCACAGACTGGATTAAGAGCTCAGTTGTTCAAGTATAATCATTTCTATGTCTTTTCAGCTGAATTTACTATTTAATGTGGATCAAAACTAATCCTTTCCTTTTATAAGGATTTGTAAATGTATGTCTTACAGTTTGGTAATAGTGAAGTATATATTTAGGAAACATTTTCCTTCTTTTTGTGTGCTTAGCTGTATCTAGCTTGAGTATTAACCAAAGTTATATGAACGGTCACATGAATGGGTTAAAATTAACCCATCATAAAGATCTGCTGTCAAAAAAATGTTGAAATGAATTTTTATTAAGGTCACACCCCATTTTTAACAGAATCAGACAAGAGTTTACAGAAGGAAAAAAAACAACTGTGAGGGCTCCTGTTTTTTGCTTTTCGTTTTTTCCCAGTTTCAATTACTTTTTCTCTCTAAAACTTAAGAAAAAGATTCAAAGATGTTTCTACACTTAGTTCAAAGGCAGCTTTAGGTTCCAAATTTTACAGTCATAAGTATGTGTGAAGGAAATTTTTGTTTGATTGAAGTAAATTGCAAAGGTCCCTTCAAAAAGTTCAGAAATATAAGCTGTGTTCTCTTCTAAAATTTTCTTGATGATCTATATTTTTCTATCACTGGCTTGGAATTTCTCTACACTAACCTGTACATTTCTCTCTTTTTTGATATGTATGTTTAGAGGGAGGAAGAGAGAAGCACATGCTAAAGCACAGCATCTAAGATGAAGATTGTTTTTTTTTTGTAAACAAAATAGTGCTGAGGGAACAGACCAGTGTCACTGCAAAGCTGCACCACAGGGCCTTAGAAAGCCTGTGACAAGCATGGGAGGTTCCTGGTGACGGTAAAACAGAAACACCAGACCCAGGAAGAGAAAGACTTGAACAACTACAGAACAAACATTCTAATGTCTGAGAAGTTTGTGAGCAAATCCTCCTGCATCCTTTATCTGAGGCATATGATGGACTCAAGGTGACTGGGTGCCAATTTAATCAATACCAATTTAAAGAGGGCAAAGTCTGAGCAACTTAATAACTTTCTATCATGAGACGGTCAGCTATGCGGCTGATGGGAAAGCACTGGATGTCATTTACCATGTCTTTGCTACAATTTTCAGGGAAACTCAGAAAGTTTAACACAAGCAGAAGCAAGTCCTGTGTCTGGGATGGAATAGCATCAGGTAACAAAACTGGTTGAGGAAGATCAGTTTTACAGAAAAGTAAGCAGTGAAGGTCAAGTGCTGGGCTGCGTTAGAAGTGAGGTCAGCAAAATGCAGGAAGTGATTCTTCTGTACACAGCACCTGAGACTGCATCCAGAGTATTGTCTTTAGCCAGAAAAATATTCTGAGTATTTTGTTCCTCTAGATGTCACACAATTAAATGTTTAATCCAATTTTCTTCACATTGTTCCAGGTCATAAACACTGATACTGCTGATTCCTGCACCAGTACAGGCCTGGTCTGGCTGGTTTCAAAGCACTTTTGCAGAAAATTACTCACAGAGCTGGTGGACAACAAGCTGACCATGAGCCACCACTGTGCCCACAGCGGCAAAGGACGCCAACTGCCTCCTGGGCTGCATTAAGAGCACCACCAGCACACCAAAGAAGGTGATCCTTTTACTCTGAGAGAAGTCAAACAGTGGCATAGGTTGTCCAAATAGGCTGTGTAGTTTTCGTCCTAGGAAATATTCCAAATTTAACTGGAAAAGAATCTGAGTGACCAGCTATAGATGATACTGCCTTGAGGAGGACAAGTGAAATAAACCATCTCAGAGGCACCTCACATCCTCAAATACTCTGCAAGTTTGAAAAGAATAAAGTAGATAACAACATAAAAATCTTCAGCATGCCAAAAAATACCAAGATTACCTCTTTTCTGTCACATTCATGTTCTGAAAACCATACAAGCAGCTTGAACAGAATAATTGACTCAAGAAGTCAATAGGGTTTCTTAGAAAATCCATTTCCACCGTACTGATAAAGCCTTTGATAAAACATGCCTTCATGGGCTTTGAAGCAGAGTTAATATGATTCTCTTTGAAGTGAAAAAAACTAGTTTAGTCTGACAAAATATCAATAGCAAGCACAACCATTTCACATGTGGTGCTTATTCATTCAACAAACACAGTCAGTCTACTTCAGAAAATCATTCGTTTCCACAATCATCTTCCTGTCTAGGGAGTCAATAGGAGCTTTACCTGGAACAGATATGTTCTACCTCATGCTGCATGGACTGTGCAAGAAAACAACAAGCAAAACAGAGCAAATGTACTCTTATCTGTTCTTGGAGATTTTTGGCTAATCTAAATCTGTAGAATAGACCATGGACTTCACTTACTACCTGCAAACACTCCTCAAAAACCTAAACTTAACTGATACTTCTCTGACATTCTCCCTTTCAAAATAAATACTTCCAATTAGAATTCAAACTAAACTAAACTAAAATAAAAATTTTCCAAGTCTCCTAAACTATCTAAATAATTTCCTATAAAAATGACAACTTGGATGGACTTTTGAGTAGACAGGATTTTCTTCTGCTAACAACAATTTTCCATAGACACTTTATTGAAGGTGATTAGTTTATTTGTGATATAGGAAGGAAGAATGTGGATTAAAAACTATGATACAAATCTATTAGAAGCAGTAAGTCTAACAAACGAGTTTAAATTATTTCTGAAGATATTTGTCTTTAGCTCTTAATTTACATACTATGATTTTGGAACCTACTAAATTTTGAATGCTCAATTCTGTAAGATTATGATTCCTGCTACAACTTGATATTAAGACCAATTACCACACCATAATGAATGTCACATTGCCATTTTAGTTTCTGAACTTCCTGACAAAGCAACATGGTTCATTGTGAATCCCAAAAAAAACCAATGAAAATTGTTAATATGACATTTTGCATTTCATGATACAAGTTAATATGATACACTTTACTAAATAATGTATAGCATTTCCATGTGGTATTTTTTAATTTTTAGAATAGGTCTTCTGTGTTTGGAAATCTGCTGTTTTTACAGTAGGTATAATGTGATGTATTGCCAAGGAAAGACATTAATCCTCTTTTTAGGCAACATTTACATTGGCTTCTTTGTACATTTGATTCACTTGGAATACACTGTCTGAATCTGCATCGCTGATTACTCATTATGGGAAAATAAATGAGATTCAGAAGTTTATAATTCACATAGGACAACACATTTCAATGTAACAGATAATACTATGAATTTAATGCTAGATAGTCTTGCAGCAGCCATTTCTTGGCTTACATTTCAAGGAAAAGCAGATGGGAGGTGAGAAATGGTGAAGAACTGGTAATTGGTGCAATACAAACAGCACTGAGGGCGTATACCATGGCAAAGTCAGAAAGGTTAGTGGAAAAACATGCTTGGACTGAAAATAAAGTAGGGATCAGCAAAAGAAAGCAGAAAACAAAGAGAAAATATAATGCTGAAGTTATTCAGGAAAAAAAATTAATTTGATATAGAAGAAGAAGAAATATATACAATAGCATATTGGCAAAAGTTTTTTGCTAGACCATAACAAAAAAGTGTCCAAATAGAGACAATACAAACATAATCAATAACTAAACAATGGGGGGGGAAAAATTTAGGGGTTTTTTTTCCTCAATCAGTTTTGGGTAGATTTTGCAAGTTAACAGTGTTTGATGTTATCTCATACTTGCTTATTTCGTTTTCCCATTTTAAGTAGTTTCAGTGATCTTACTACTTCATTAACAATCCTTGTGGTTTTACCATTTTGGCTCCACTCTTCTGAGCAGTAGAGAGGTGATACTATCAAATTTTGTCCATGCTTTTCCAATCTAATTTGTATTTTTTTCTTCTTCCATCACTTTCTTTGTACAGCTTATTTTCTTTGAATTGGTGTATTGAACCAGAGGCAATGGGCACAAATTGAAACACAGGAGGTTCTTCCAGAACAGCAGAAAACACTTTTTCACTGGGAAGGTGACCAAGCACTGGAGCAGGTTGTCCAGGGAGATAAGGAATCTTCATCCTTGAAGACACTCAGAAGACAAGTACACATGGTTCTCTGCCACCTACTCTAGGTGGTCCTGCTTGAGCAGTAATGGGACCAAATGACCTCCAGAAGTCCCCTCCCACCTCAATCATTCTGAGATTCTGTGATATCTTCTTTCCAATGAGTTTATTCGATCTTCCTTTTGCATTTTTTTTCCATTCAATTTCTTTTATTGGGTTCTATGCTGCCATTTACTACTCCATACACTACTCATCTCTTTTAAAAACCATAATCCTGAATTATATTTAGGAGTGTTCCCAAAGCAATTGCTGAAGGAAAGAGGTACAATGAAGTTTTTGAAAAAAGAGAATTATCTGCTAGAAATGTAATAGCCTAAACCAACTCCATGCGGTGGAACAACTGATCCCAGTAAAAGCAAAGTCTTCAGGATAGAAGGCATGAAGGTAAGACATCTAGGTGAATATTTAAATCAACATTAAAACACTGTTTTCTCTCTTTTAACAGGAGGAAGACTGAAAGAGTTTAATTCTACAAATGAAAGGCATCACATCAGCCTCAACTCAAGTTGCCCTGGAAATGCGAAATGTGGTTATTCCTTTGCTTTTGCATGAAAATGGCAACCAGTACTGTATTTATCCACTGAAATCCTATTTGCACTTTATTCTTCTTCCAGATCTTAAAGTGATCTTACTTTCATGCCATTGATTCTTAACTAGTATTTTGCTGGGTTTTCTAAAAGATTGATTTTATCTTTTATGCTTTGTCTCCCCATATTCTAATGAAAGAACCATACAAAATAAAGTCGAATTCATCTGGGTATCTGAAGTCATACAAGAAGAACAGTAGAAGAGGGGCCTGAATAATGAAGCTCTAGAACAACTTAAGAGCATGAACAAGGTGTGGGATCCACGTCACCAAACCCTATTTGCACTAAGTAAATGCCAATATGAAAGCTAGCCAGTCTAGGCTCTCCCTGTTGTCAGTTTGGGAAGAAATTGACACTTTGAGGAAACAGCTCATCTTTTCAGATATCTACTTCAAAAAAATACAAATTGTGCACTAGAAGTACCTTCTTTTCACATTGACTATAAAGGGAACACAATGGAACTAGCTTAGATATAGATATTTTACAAAGTTGGCAAGCTGAGCAAGATTTGTTCAGCTGAACCCTTCAAATTCTGTTGTAGTGTTGGATTTGCAGTTAAAATTTATTGCACTGAGAGGATTTAAAGGTGTTAATATATTTTCCTGAGCCTTGCTAAACAGTAGCATTTAGGAGATGGCATGAAGATATTTTAACAAGATAATATGCTGCATAAAAACCACTGCAATGGAAAGCACAAAGTTACTGAAATGAATGAATACATTATTCGTAAACTCATTTGGCACAAGAAGTTGTGACTCTGGTCTTCATTTGCTAGTTAAAGGGTCATTTTTGGTTCTCTGCATGTTTCTTGACTATTTCTAAACAGTGTTACGCTTCAGAGCTTAAAAAACCCTTATGCCAATATAATTTTGCACTTACTAGAATTAATTTTGTTTTATGGGTAATGGTCCAGAAAAAAGAATCTTCTTACCACATCTACCACAAAAGCATCTTAAATGTTCAGAAAAACCTTCAGCATTGTGCTACAGCAAGCACTGCACAAGGAGACATATTTCCTAGGTCAGAACATTCCAGCTAAATCTCTGATCAATTAATAAGTCCACAGGAAGGCGACATGCAGAGAAATACTTGGCTTTGTACCCAAAGAAATTAGAATGCAAATCCTGATAAACAGAGCCACAATTTGAAGACTGGTGTCCTGAACCACAGCAGGTTAGAAAGGCCTGTTCTAGATGAAGAAAATTAAAGGTCGTGTTAATCTTTTTGTCAAAAAAAAAAAAAAAAAAAAAAGCTTTGGCAATTTAAAAGTCCAGCCTTTGCAAACACAACATAAGTTTTTACTTCTCTTTCATTTTCACAGGGATGCACCACCTTTTGTAAATCTCTCTTCTAAGCCCTTCAAACACTAAACTAGTGATCTGTGTAACCTCAGCTGCATGACAGTGAAAACTATCCTCTTGCAATAATACTTGCAGATTATATAAACTCTCTTCTGGGCTTGCCATCAAAGAGAACAAAGTGGAGAGGAAAAGTACAAGAGGTATCTTCATAACACATGACTGAAAAAAGAGAATATATACAAGGTCACTTTGTTTAAAGAACTGTGAGGGATATCACAGTTGAAATCTTGTACTAGGCCTCTTGGAATCACAGCTTCCTGGATCTGAAAATAATTTCTTCTTTAGTCTCCTTCTCTTCACCAGTCTTTACATTCAAAAAAGGAAACATAATTTGGCCTAATTTCTTGCTTCACTTCAGCAAAGATCTGTGTAGTTCTTTTTTAGTTAAATGTTAACTGTGAAGTTACTAGAATCACCTGATTTATTTAAAGTTTATTATAAAAGTATTCCTTGTTAAAAAAATCTAATAGCCTAAGCATATTAGGAATAATTAAATTCCAGTAGGAGATGAATCAGGGTTCTTGCTGCACATAAAGTATGAAATTTTGGATTAAAAACTCTCACTAAATTTTTCACTGTGCTAGTAACAATTTAAATCTGCATATAAAGCCCAACCTGCTTAAGAAATGAAACAGCACAAGAAGAAAATTGCTAGTAACAGTTTAAGTACTAGTAACAATTTAAATCTGCATGTAAAGCCCAACCTGCTTAAGGAATGAAACAGCACAATAAGAAAACCACCTGGTAGTATTGGAAAAATGCCTTGGTTGGACTGGTATTCATTCTCTACAGAAAAAAAGGGGATACTACAATAAAAATATTCTTAACCTGAATTTATGCTTCAGCACACACTTACGTTTTACTGTTGGAGTCTGCAGTATGTTTGTGTGCACTGTCCAATTCTCTGCATCATATTGAAAGTAAGGTGATTTTATCTCCAGCAGCAAGCCAACACACTGCAACATTTACTTTAACAGAAGTAAAACTAAATGACAGCACTGCACAGCCTGATGATGGGCACAAGAAAATCAACACACAGAGCAGTTTACTAGAGAAAAGAATCTGCATAACTATATGAAATAAATACTGGGTCATTTCAGACCAGTATGCTCAGATCACAGAATTTACTGCTTGCAGCACACAGGTGATAAAGGTATATGTACTTTCTGAGACTGCTGACAAAATACAATCTCCTCACAATTCTCCAAAGCAGAGTAATAAAATATTATATCATAACTGTCCTCATTGCATAATCAAACAAAAATAATTTTTATAAAGTTAACAATTGCAGTGAAAGGGTTAATATCTAGATCTGGATATGTTGTCTTTATATCCATACCTTCTATTAAAATGTCTTTCTTTCCTCACCAGAAGAATGGGTGACCTCCCCTTAGACTTGAATAATTACAGGGTATTAAACAGGCTCAAAAGAAAAGATGGAATTTCATTTCTTAGTGCCAAATTAAAATACGGATATGACTCTTATGGAAAACATTTTAAAACCATTTCCTGCATATAAAAGCAAAGTATCACAAAAGCTTTGCCATCACTAAAAGCATCCATAATTGGCATCATGACCAAAAGAGAGATAAATCAAAATATTTTTAAGATGACTGGCATACCCAAAAATCTACTCACCTGGAAAATTATTCAGAAGGAAAATTATTTCATACAAATTCTTGAAAATAGGACATACTATATGTATGTAACATATTAATCAAATTCCATGACAAAAAATGTGAGATACAAGAAAGAGTACACAATTTCGGTTTCTCCTGACACATTCACCCTGATAAATGCTTATTATAATAGAATCATGGAATTGTTTAGCTTGGAAAAGACTTTTAAGATCATCAAGCGCAACCATAAGTCCACCACTAAACCATGTCCCTCATTGCCTTATCTACACGTCTTTTAAATACCTCTAGGCATGGTGAGTGAAGTACTTCCCTGAGCAGCCTGTTCCAGTGTTTGACAACCCTTTTGGTGAGGAAAGTTTTCCAAATGTCTGATCTAAACCTCCCCTGGCACAATCTGGGGCTATTTCCTATTGTCATATTGCTTGATTCTTGAATTATTATTTTGATTACTATAAAGATTCTTTCACTTTTTCAAAGCATTTGGGGAAAAAAAATCAAGTGCTGGTTCTTTAGAGGATTAATCTTTGTTTTTATATGTGGTTATCTATACTATTTAACCACATACAAACATAAAATAAAATTTCTGGAGTCTAGATACCTAGCATTATGATTTCAGTATGACTAATATGACATTTGTATGTGAACATCTTATTTTGATGAATTATTTCAGTAAAATGTTTGTGATACAAGAGAACTGTAATAGGTTTTAATTATTGTTTTGTTAAAGGAAGAATATGAAGATGTGTCAAACTGTCTGATGATTAACTTTGCATGGCATTTCTAAAGTATAATAATCTTCCTCTGTCTTTGGCTTAACAATGTTTTTTTAAAATCCCTATGTATGCCTATGTTTTACAGAGAAATGCCATCACACAACAAGGAACAAAAGTCTCATATGGACTGCAGGCTCATGAAAGTAGAAATTCCCTGTTTAAAGAAGGTTAAAGTTTTCTTACTGGTGTGTAACAACAGGCTAATAGGCTAAATGTATGTGGTATGTTACACCACTAATTCTGTTTAAAAAAAAAAAAAAAAGAAAAGAAAGAAGAAAAAACATAGAATCTGTAACCATTGAAGAGTAAAAAACAGCAACACAAACAACTTAAGAGATGATGCAGTGCTACTGCTTCCTTTCTGGAGGGCTGCACTTCCTACAGAAGGATCCTACCAGACTGCTTGAGAAAGGCAGATGACTTCTGCTGACACAGGGGGATTCTGCAGCCAAGTAGGTACCTCTGTGCACTGGGATGGGTCACAGAGGCTCACACTAATGAGCTTGGAAAATCAGGCCAAGAGACGCCATCATGCTGAGCCAAAGGAGAGCTAAAGGGATGTACCAGCCAAAGGAAGACTCCAGTACCCCAACTATAGAAAATGATATCAAGAGGAAACCTTATTCCCAAGACCTTTAAGACCATCAAGACCAAACATGTTAACACTTGCCTCAATGATCTTATGGTACCTGCTTGTTGGAACCCAGGATGCTGAGAATTTTAAACTTTCTGCACTAAAGGTACAGATCCACAAGAGAATATTGCATTTGACCTGAGGCTGTGAAGAAAGCTTCCAAAATTGATTGATAGTACTGGGATTACGGGTGTGTAGTTTGTTAGAAATGTGTAATATCACAGGGTGAAAAACTTAGAGATTGAGATTTTAGAATATAGAAATAAATATGAAGCAAGATGGAGGTTTTAGGGTGGAGGCAGGTTTTTCTTCTTTACCTTCTTCTTCCTTCTTCTTCATGGGTTTGGGTGATGTTTTGTAATTGGACATAAAAGTCTGCATTGCAGGCTTCCAGGGATCAGTTATTGGGTTGAAACGGAAAATAATCTAGGTGTCCTTTCTTAATTGGATAATTTAGTCTTAAAAGACCTTGTAACAAGAGATAGTTGGCCATTTCATGCCTTGCTAATGAAAAGCTGCCAAACTCATGGTTTTGAGATTGTTTTACTGATAAGAAATAATAAACACCTGAGTCTGAACATGAACTAACATCTCAAGTGCCTTCAATCCAGACTCAGAGAAACCAATACCTGCTAAAAGGCTAAACTTGGTACTTTTTCACTAAAGACTTCTAGAAGTCAAACATTCATTATTCAGTCCAAAACTGACAAGCTAAAAGCAAATTTCGCAGGTGGAGATATTTTACTGCATTTCTTAAAATTCCGTATTTGATATTTCCATAGAATACTTAGTATAGATGCTTATGTAATAAGCTCTTCCTCCACATGGGCACAAAAACTGGCATTCTTCAAATGGCACATGCACTCATGGATGTAGAAATGCAATGAAAGTTAAAAGATTTAAGTCACAGTGTGTGCTTCCAAAACAAAGGAGAAATCTTTCAAAAGTACAAACATTTAATGCTTAATTTTATGGCCAGACGCCAAACTGGTCATGTGACTTGTTGTTGAAGGAGCACGAAATTTTAATTCCCAGTTCTGTAACATGGGGAAGCTCTACTTGAATGCTCAGCAATACATTGTAGCTAACAGATTACAGCAAGGGAGGAGAGGAAACAAACTGGAAAGAATAAAAGCAGGCTAAATAACAATAAACACAGTTCTCCAGTACTTTCTACTCTGTGCTGTGGCTATTGATCTGCTTTTTTTTCTCAACTCAATTACACTAGGCCCAGCCAGGTGGAATATAGGCACGTGGGATGAACAGCTTCTATTTACTGCAGTTATTTTCTCTTGCAATGTTATTAATAACTAGGTCTTGTCCAAAGAGTTGTCAGAGGTATTCTAGCTCATCTTACTAACATCCACAGCATCCAGGGGGCTATATTGTTATTTTTTGGTTTGCAATTTTTTTTTTTTTATTTTCTTAACCTAAAAGCTTTCAGTTGAACAACTGTGTTTACACATTGCCAGATCCCGACTGTTTTATTAATTGCTGAAATTGTCATTCCTTTTGTCATTTACACAGCTAGGAAAGTCAAAGTTAGGTCTCATTGCTGTAACACAACATATTTGATTCTGGGTAATTAAGAGCTGTAGAAAAAAGAAATTTTATGAGGAATTAAATTTTTTTCTCTGGCTTCATTCACAGGGAAAGGAGGGCAGACTTTTTCTTTTAAATAAAGCAGTTTTTCTGGTGTTGAAGAGAATGTTGTTGCATATAAACCCATTTGTGAAATGCAATCCTCTAAACCATCCCTGGCTTGTTTGCAGACAGGACAAGTCCCATTTACTCTCCCAATTAAAAGAGAAAAATCATGCACATTCTCCTTCTTCTATTCACTGTAAGTTCTCATAAAGGAAAAAAATCAACCCTGCCAGCTTTTTGAACAGGTTGAGACAGCATAGGGAAATTCTGAATTTGCAGCACTGAAAAGGTCTTCCTTTCATGAAATCACTTGGATGACTGACTCTACATCAGAAGATCCTGACCCTGTGTGCTGGGTTTGCCTGGCAAGGTTTTGGCAGTGGCAGGGGCTACAGGGATGTCTGTGAGACTCTGCCAAAGCTCCCCATGTCTGACAGAGCCAATGCCAGATGGCTCCAAGATGAACCTGATGCTGGCCAAAGCTAAGCCCATCAGCATTTCTAGAACAGACGGGGGAAAAAACCCCAAAACCACAGAACAGCAGAGAAAGGAGTGAGAATATGTGAAAGAAACCACTCTGCAAGCACCAAGGTCAGTGGAGGAGTGGGAAGAGGTGCTCCAGGTGCCACAGTTGGTTTGCTGGCAGGACTTGCGATCCCTGGGAAGGACCAACACTGGAGTAATTTGTGAAAGGGACCTTAAAGGGGGGAAGAGGTAGAGAGCTCTGAGGCAAAGTTCAGTCCAGAAGGTAGGGGGTGGGGGAGGATATTTTAAAGATTTCATTTTTCTTCTCATTACCATACTCTAGTTTGATAAATAACTTCCCCGAGCCTGTTTTGCCCATGGCAGTAATCGGTGACTGAACTCTCCCTGTCCTTACCTCAACCAATGAACCTTTCTTCATGTTTTCACTCCCCTGCCCCGCTCAGGAGGGGAGTAACAGAGCAGCTTCCATGGGTTGTTGGCATCCAGCCAGGGTCAACCCACCACCCCCTGGCATTACCATGAAACCCTTGATGCCTGCTCAGAATACAGCACCACAGCACCTCAAGCTGACCTAAGGTGCAGTACAGTACCACTGCCAACTAGCTGTGCTTCCTCATGTCCTTCTTTGTTAGTGGTTTCTGAAGATAACCACATTAAATCACCCAAATTTTTGGAGATTTTGCCAAATCAGTTTCCTGAGCAGATCCTTTACCTGGTCACTAGTGTTGGTTCCTTTGCTTGACAGAGAACAACACCATAAGGCCAGAATGCAGGACTAGCCAGGCCTGGATTTAGACTGTTCTCAGCACTAGCACACGTATGCTCAAATTTGATTTAGCCAAGTAAATCTGGGTACTAAACACAGTCCACAGTCCAGTTCCAACAACAGGAAGATTTGGATCTGCTTATTTCCTGAGAGGGGAAGTACTTGTAGTGAGAGGCCAGAAACGAAGTGCTGAAAAGATCAGTCTTTTATTTCACATCTGCATTCAACGCCTTGGAAAACAGGATACAGCAATGCATTGATGAAAGCTGCAGATAGGAGAGCTGCATAAGCCAAAGCCATAAAATGCATAAAAAACCACCTGATTTTGAAAAGGGCAATGATAAATATAGGATGACATTTAGCTAAATATACTAAATGCAAGGTTAAATACTAAGAGATGACTATTAATTAGCTCAAATTTCAGGTGTGATCTCTTAAAAGCAGAGGGATGAAAAAGCCATGAGATCATTAATGGATAACAAGATGTGTACAACCCCCAAATTCAATACAGCTATGAAAAAAGACACAGTAACAAAAATGCAGGAGATACTGGGAAAAAGAATGCCATTGGACAAGCTGATAGGAAAATTCTTGGGTTTTTTATTTAATTTTTTCAGTTTGGACCATGGTCATATAAGAACAGCACAAGAGTGAAAAGCTGGATTTCATACCTGGGCAAGAAGCCAGTCCCTAGGGAAAAACTAATGACTCTAATGTATCACCTACCTTTTGTACAGCATTTACCTTAATCCTAATGAGACCCCAGTGAAGATGAATACAATAAATGCTTTGCCATGAGCAGTTTGGCAAGCAGCGTGTGACACCAAGCACTTCACCTGCAGTGAATGCTGCCCTTCCTGCAGACAGCATAAACTGGGGAAATCTGACAAATATTTTCTGTAAGGAAAATATTGACATATCAGAGTTGAAAACTCTGTCATCACCTGCATTAGCACATACATGACTATTAAAGACAAAAACTACTTTGCAGTTCCATGGCACCTAACTGAAGAGAAATTGATTTGTCAAAAGTCACACACAAACAAAACTGGAACCTGTTGTTTTTCTGCCATAAAAGTAATCACCACTATCCAAACAAAACTCCTGTTCTAGTTCCCTCATCACAAGAAAGATATGAACAGTTTTAAATATTAAGGGGATAGGACTCAGGGTTTGCATCCACTTTTGCCTGCGTAACTTTAACAAGCATCTGCAAACCATTTTGGTTTGAGAGCAAAACATGACCACAAAATTATTAGGGTTTGGAAAGGACCTGTGGAGATCATCTCCAAAACTCTGGCAAGGCAGGGTCCCCTAGAACAATTACACAGGAATGTGTCCCGGTGGGTTTTAACTATCTCCAAAATGGGAGACTCCACGGTGTCCCTGGGCAGCCTGTTCCAGGGCTCTGTCACCCTTAATGTAAAACAGCTGTTCCTCATGTCGAGATGGAACTCCTTGTGTTTCAGTTCATGGCCATCGCTCCTCACCCCGTCGCTGGGCACCACTGAGAAGTTCTCTCTCACCATTCTCTTGACACTCGTCTTTGGGGTGTTTATATGCATTAATGCGATCCCTCAGTCATTTCTCCAGACTGAACAGGCCCAGCTCTCCTCTCTCCCTCTCGTAAGACGCTCCAGACCCCTCACCATCTTTGCGCTCTTGCGCTGGACCCGCTCTGGGGGAGAGGAGCCTCTTGCACTGAGGAGCCCACAACTGGACACAGCACACCAGACGTGGCCTCCGGTTACCAAACCCCCCATTCCTACACACTCCCGGTGTGACCGCAGCCCACCGACCCCCCCGATCCCGGCCCGGCTTCCTCCTTGTCCCGCCTGCGTCTCCCTGCAGCCTCCGCGGAAGCGCCGCGTCCCGGTGCCGGGCTTCTACCTCGGCCGCGGAACACCCAGCGCGACTGCCTCATTAGAAATCCTCCCTGCCGTTCTCCGCTGCGCCTTGACCACCGCTCAGACTCTCTCTTTTCAAGCTGCAGTGAGGCTCTGAGGGAGAACACGATCGCCCCCCGCCTCATAGCGGGTCGGCGGGGCATGTTGTCTTCCCTTTGTGATCAGGCGCGCCTTGGACAGCTCAGCGCCGGGAAGGTCCCCGTGCTGCGGGCGGCGCTGACGTGTCGGTGGGAGCGGCGGCGGCCCCAGCAGCACCATGTGAGTGAGGGAGTGAGGGAGGGACGGACGGACTGACAGATAGCCCGGGGGTCCCGCAGCCCCCGTACTCCCTCACCCAGCCCTTACCCTCTGCTCTCTCCACAGGTCCAAGGTCACCTTTAAAGTGACGCTCACCTCGGACCCCCGGTTGCCTTACAAAGTGTGAGTGCCGGCGCTGCATGGGGCGGCGGGAAGTGAAAACGGGGCACGTCGCGGGTGGCCTCTAAATGGGCATCCCGGCGGGGCATTCCGCCAGCGTGGCCTCTAAATGGGCATCCCGGCGGGGCATTCCACCAGCGGGAACGGCGCTTGTCTCCGTCACTCCGTGTGGAGTGGCAGGCGATGTCTGTGGTTAGCCCTGCTCTCGGGGCTCTCCCGCTTTGCCCCACTGCTATGTGTGTCGTCCCAGAGTCATTCAGGTTGGAAAAGACTTCTGAGACCACTGAGTCCAACCTTTGCCCGATCACTGCCTTGTCAGCCAGGCCATGGCACTGCGGGCCGCCTCCAGGCCTCTCTTGAACAGGTCCAGGGACGGTGACTCCACCCTGGGCAGCCCGTTCCAATGCTTGACAGCACTTTCACTGAAAAATTTCTCCTGAACCATCCAAAATTTCCACCTGAACCATCCCTGCCACAGCTTGAGGCCGAGTTCTGTCCTCCTGGAGGGGACTTTGCTATGGAGCTTAGTCCCCCACCTCCTGAGACTTGCCACATCTGCTGATACTTACAGGTGTACCTGTGTTCTGCTAAAAAGGCTTCTCTTGAAGCATCTCACACCCCCCAGGGATCTATTCTCCCCCTGAACAGAGCTTGCACAGCTTTGGCAAAAGTATTTCCATTGGTAAAAGTGAAGTTTCAGTCAGTAGTTTAAAGCAGATAAAGTTGCTTTTTGGTTTGTTTTGGCAGCCATGTATTTACTTGTGTTGTGATTTCAGGTTAAGCGTGCCTGAGAGCACACCTTTCACAGCTGTCCTCAAGTTTGCTGCAGAAGAAGTAAGTAGAGAGTGATGATGTTGGTTTTTAACATTTTGCATGTTCTTGTAAGCTAAAGCTTTTTTAATGATAAAAATGCAGTGGTTAATTCAGCTCAAGGAACTGCTGTTGGTAACAGATGGTCAACAAGCTTTACTGGTCTCAGTGGGGGTCTGGCAGAGCTTGCAGAATCCTAAACTTAGTGATCCTTGCTCAATTTATGCATTAGCAGATGACTCTGGGGTCATTTCTGGTTTTGTAATTAACTATTTTATAGCAGTGATTTAAAAATTTGTGACAGTGAAGACAATTAAAAGGTACTGCTATTTGATACTTAATACTGAAATTTCTTATGAGGAATATCAGAGAATTCTTTAGAATTATTAGGAAACTCTTCACATTCAGTTCTAGTAATCTCTGACTTTGGAAGACACAGAGTTTTTGATTGTGGAAGGTATTGAGATCAGCCATATGGAATAGAATCAAAAACCTGACTTAAAGGAAGATGTGGATAGTGTGTTCTTTAGTTTCTGTGTGTTGATTTTTCACGTGGAATCCTATATCATTAGGTCTTTAAATTGTCTACATAATGTGTTTGAAGGGATGTATCGTGTTGTTTCAGATTAAGCATGCAAAGATTGAGAGACATTCACTGGATGTAAACAGTGAAGTTGAGTGCTCAGAAGGATTATGAGTCCTTTCATCTAACTGGCAGAAAATCAGCTGAGAGTCTGTTCTTGCAGTTCTCTCTCTGTCTTTTTAGGAAAACTTGGGAAGTTTTGGATTATTGAAAATTTCTTTTGTTTGAGGATTGCAATTTCAATAAAATAGTTAGGAAGGATAAGAGACTCCAGGTCTTGAGTCTCCTTATGTTGTTACTGTTACACCACAATGTGACAGAAATGATTAGAGGAAACACAGCTTGTGGGGGGAGACCGTGGATTGGTTTTGTTGTAATTTTACTTGGAGAGAACATTATGGAGAATATTGCTTTCTGTTAAAGATACTTGATTACTTAACTGGGGATTTTTACTATGTTTTCCCCAGTTATTTTTATTCTGTATTAATACAGCTGTGCCAACACAACCCATACACAGAGACCTAGACTGAAAAGTTTAACAAGCAAGTATGAGGTACCAGAAATGAGTGTTGGAGATGTTGAATGGGAGGTGTCATTTCTGGTGGGGATTGCCATTAAAACCTGTTAACTTCACTTACTCATGGAACCTAATGTTAATTAGTGATAGGGTCATCTGAATAATGGATTTAGAGAATCATTACTGACTTAAGTATTGACATTTGAATGCCATTATTTTAATTGGTGTGAGTATTTTGAGTATCTATGGGAGTTTGACCTCAGGCTGATCTGGATCAGCACTGAAGATTTTTGCATCTCTTTGAGACCAGAATGAAGTGCTTTGTTAGCAAAGAGCAAAAAAATGTTGTTAATCTCTTCCCCCAGAATGAAGCCCCTTGTGAACTGGCATTGAAAAGAACGATAGAAGACTTTTGTATTATATGAATGTTTTTTCATTCCTTGAACTGCATAGCTTAACATTAACTTAAGTTGTGATTCAAGAGCCAGTTTCACAGTACCTTGAGTTATGCATATATGGAAAAGATCAAAATTTGGGCAAAGTTGTTAGTTGTTCTCCAGAGGAAGTGCATTATCCTCTCTGTGGTTAAAACTCTCAGGGCAGAGAAGTGTTTTAAGTTCTGGCTATTTGGCCTTAGCCAGTTTCTACTGAGACATCTCTCAAAAACTTGAAATTTTCCAACTCATAAGCAGACTTGCCCTAGTTAGAAAAAAACCTCATTTATAGTGTGTGGTATATATTGGGTTTTTTCCTTCATATTTTAGAGCTACCTGGTCTATTTTAGAGCTACATGTCTCAGGTTTGCACGATAGTTAGAAAAAAATTTCCATTACATTTGTGGAATTACTACTAAAATAGTCATCCATTTCCATTACAGTTACTTATATCTATAAATATCAAGGACCTCTTTTCTAATTTTTTAGTATGTGAACAGCTAAAATTATAAATTTAATATTACCCATATATTTTTTGCTTGAACTATGTCTCTTATGCTGTTTTGTCCTACTCTTACTTCCTTTAGTTCAAAGTTCCTGCAGCAACAAGTGCCATTATAACAAATGGTAAGAATATAGCTTATATATATTTTTAATAGTTTTTGTATTGAGGTTTCAGTGAAAGTTTATTGATAAAATCAATACTGTCTCATTTTTCACAAACTCTACTTACTGCAAATTGAATGTAATAATATTGCAGCATTATTTATATTTCTTATGCATGGGGTGAAGATACTAAACCACTAATTCAGTTTTGTCCAAATATATAGCTTGGACTTTTCTATGCTGAAGCTTTCTTGTCAGTTCCCATGTTTTTGGCTATAGGAAATAGCTGCATGATGACCTAATGTAATAATGGTGTCTTGATGGTATGTTTTTTGAGCTGCAAGTTTAATGTAATAAGTTATAATATGTCTGTTACATCTTCTCTTTTGTCTTTTTTCCCTTCTTCCTAGATGGTATAGGAATAAACCCTGCGCAGACAGCAGGTAAGTTACTGTGTATCAATCCCAGTATTTAAAACTTGTTACTTTTCTCTCAGTCTAATGTATAGCGCATGAGTTTGTGGTACATTTTAGGTTTTGTCCTCTTAAATGGGAGGAGCATTACCCAGTAGTTGAAAACTACAGTCTTTGTAAAGTGTAAAAGGTTAAATCCAAAAAACAATGGGGTTTTTTTTGTTCAGTGTTTTCTTAGTTCTGTGAAAAAGTGATGAGCTTCTGATCTTCAGAGCTTTGTATTTAAGATGCAGTCCAAAAGCAATACAGTATTACAGTATTACCTGCTACTGCAGTAATAAGTAGCAGCTATATTTCCCCCCCTGCTCTATCTAATTCAGTAGCACTTGCTGTTCTAGCAATACTTCTCATGAGATACATGAAAAAAAGTAAGAGTTTTAGAGCAGGAGCTCCAGGGGCTTTGGGGAGTGTGTTTTCAGAAGAGTTGGTTTGAAACTAGGTGGTCATAAAGTTCTCCTTGAAATCAAACCATTTTTTGATTCTTGCTGATAGCTTTCTTGTTCTCAGCAAGTGATTCCATGTTCGAAATCACTGATTTCAGATGTCAAGGCTGGCTATGAGAGAAGAGTTTATCTCAGTCACAGGAAAGTGTAAGCCCTTTGCCATCACCTGCTGAAATACATGGAAACAGGGTACAGAGGTTGAATTGTACCAGTAATGGTCTGCTGTCTTAAGGCAGATTGTATCGACTTGTTCTTGAAAAGCTATACTTTTAGACTAATTGGCAAATAATTACAGTACTCTAATCTTAAACTGTTTGAGAAGAGAGTGGAACAGAGTATCTTGATAGAAAGGTATGAACATTTCTTACCTAGTAAGTACTAGTAAAAATGGCTGTCTGCTTAATGCAATCCAGTCATCCAGTGAAAACAGAATAATTTTACTCTTGCTCACAAACATGATGAATGGTTGATAGAGACTTGCTGCTATTTTGGTTTTTGCATGAAATTCGTTATCCATCCATCTGTCTCATTTATGCACTTTGCCTGTCATTACTGAAGGTACCACAGGAAAAAAAAACAAGGTATTATCAGCACACCTTGCTGTGTAACCTGGAGAGTATAAAGTGAATCCTTGCAGAGCACAAAACAGTATCTGATGGTGAAAAAAGCAGTTGCTTGACTTAGTTTGGGAAATTTCTTGGAGTTGTAAAAGAAACCATTTAAGTGTAGAGACCTGTTTCTGAGGTCTGTGATTGCATCAACTACATTTGAAAATGAAGATCAAATAAGTGTTCGGCTTTCTGCTCCACCAGACTTCGATCCTGCCTTAGTACACCTGGATTATGATTTCACAGGTGTACTGCCTCAGGCAGATTTCTCAGCTGATGCTGTCCTTATCATGATTCCCATGACCAAATGCATTAAAAACAGATGATAAATCTAATAATTTGCTTTAATTACTAGATCATCACCTGCGCATAAAGCCACATTTTCACATGACCACTGATGAATACTTAGGCAAAATGGTGAAATTGCTTAAGGTATACTTAGGCTGTTTCTCTTCCTCAGCAGTATGCTTTCATTCTGTATTATGTAGCTTAAATTAGTTGTAGTTTAATCCTTTAAAATAAGTGTATTTAGAACTACTTGACTGCTGAGTGAAGGCATCCATATAGTAGTTCATTGTTCTTGCAGCTGTGCGTATTGAGTTCCCGTCTCCAGTTGATTTGCTTTACCTCTCCTAAGCTCTTATAAATATTGAGGAATTATTCAGTAGTATAAGACAGCAGCACATGATCAAAAAACAGGTAAATTAAAAGCATCTAGATGCACAATGTTGCCATCACTGCCTTATTCTGCAGAAGTAAAATTAGGCACATGGCTTATGGTTTTTTTAGTATAGGAGTTTTGGCAATGCTGTGTGATGTTGCCCTTAACTGGAACAAAACAAACCAGTCCACAATAAAACAAACCTCCAGAATCAACCCAAAAAAAACCCAAGCAGAATACAGCCTACACCAAACCTAGTGCTCAGACCAAAATTCCTCCTCAGTTTACAAGTAAACATGCATAATTTAGGTTTAATCTTCTGTTCAGCCTCATTAATTGGTATCTCAAAATCTACTTTTTTTCCCCTCTTCTTTCTATTTTTTTTCATATATCAGAGTTCCTACTTTAGTCTTCAAAAACTTCCAAAATATGATACATGGGAATAAAATTTTACTAATCCCTGGGGATTTTAGAGGTTTTGCACTGTTGCACAATTTCCCTTCCTTTCTGAGAAAAAGCACTCAAGTATGACTTTCATTTTCCTTACCTGATTTCATGGAGCAGGGGAAATGAAAACTGAAAGAGCTAGGCTTAGCACTTAATCCCTGTATTGATTTCAATTTTAAATCCTTGATAGTTCAGGGAATAGTATGCTATAACTTTAATAAAACCAGTGTAATATTAATGATGAAAATGGACCAAGGTGAGGTGAGCTTCTTTCTCCATGAGGTGCAGCTGAGGCCTGTTTTAAAATGTTCAGAATTTTATGATGGCCATTACAAAAGGATGTTTCCAATCTAGAATAGTAAGGTTTGTAGGCAGTTCTCTGTTTTGCTGGTGAGTCAGGTTTGCATTCAGTGGGTTTTATAGATCTCTCAGTACCAGGTCTTGGCAGATCTGTAAGATCAGAATGTCTCCTGATGATACGTTATTTTGAATTGATTTTCTAAGGGTCATTATGTTGAATATATACAATGATTTTGATCCTGATCCACTTGCTGGAGTTCAAAAAAGGGTAGCTTTGTTCTAATACACAGACAGTTTAAATGGATGTCAAGTATCTTAATCTTATTTGTGAGAACACTCTACATCTCTGGAATGGGATGCTCAAGAAAGAAATAGAATTACTCTGTTTTAGAAGTTAATTCAAGGTTGAGTAAGGAATCAAATATAGTTGATTATGTGCAGTAGTAGTAGGAAGTAAAAAAGTAAATATTCCATGTATTATTGAGTAAATACATCACTTAGTGATGTGGTTTCATTTTCAAATGTTACATTTAATTTAAAAAAAGCAATCTGAATATATTTAAAAAAATCAACACATCTAAATATTAGAAACTTCTAATATTTATTATGTCTTCTTGAAAAGACTATGATAATTAAAGCAATACAGGAGTAAATAAGAAGTTGAAAGGGATTTTTATCCTTTTCAACTAAATGAGACTAAAATCAGCTAAAATGAGACTAACTTTTGATTGGACATTTGGAGAACCTTTCTAAAAGAAAAGTACAATTGAAATTCTGAAGTTAGAAGTCATTAAGTACTGAACCAAGGAGAGAACTAAAAATGAATGAATGTATCAATGACCTCAAGAGAACAAAATAATTGTGGAAAAGTAAAACTTTGTTTTCTGTTCTTGACATTATTATGGCTTGTAAGTGAATTGAGGCATTTGAATGTGGAACTGCAGAGTTTGAAAGGCTGCACTTCGCAAGGCCTAGCATTTTCATTTAAAATCAAGAACTCTTTGGAAAAAGAGAGACAAGGTAAAATTATGTGGAAGCATGAAAACTTTATTTATGGCATGTCAGAGGAATTACCATGAAGCTGTTAAACACTGGCTTAACACTGTTATCCTTTAAATGTGTTTATTGAGGAAACATTGTATTTTCTTCGTAATGCATCCTGTTTTCTTTCTTTGTTTAGGAAATGTGTTTCTAAAGCATGGTTCAGATCTACGGCTCATTCCCAGAGATCGTGTTGGGAGCTCATAACATTTCCTGAAAGCTGGAGAATAGGTGACATTGATGTGCAGCAGAGGTCTATTTATTTTGGAACTCCAAAATGTAACTGATGAATTGGACTTTTTTAGAGCAAGCAGAAATGACTTCCCAGGATTTGATTTTTTCTTTGGAAACAGATATAAAGGTTCATTTTCCTCTTAAAACACAATAACTCATGCACTGATTCTTCCCTGACTAGTAGAACAGGCTGATTGCATGTTATGTTGCTGTAAGAAAGACAGACTTCTTTACAAGTGTTACTGACACCACTAAAGTAAACACAGCCACCGTCAATACTATAATGATACTTAAAATACTGGATATTGTTAAGCCTACTTCATGAAAGGGAAAACTGTGTTATGACGTTGCTACAAAGAAATTATTCCTACTGTGTGCTAAAAGTTGGGATTTTTCCTGTGTTTTTTTCCTAAAGTTATTCCCATATTTAAGGGAGCAGCTTTCACTTGGCTCAACTATTGATCTCAAGTAGAGGGGAAATTTCAGGACTTTATTACTCAAATAAGTAAACAGCTGCTAAATGTTCCAAAGTAATTCTAAGATTTAATTGCTGCAAGTATTTGAGATAAAGGAGAATACAGGGATTTCTGTGTTTTAAGACTTCATTTTGACATTCTGTGAAGTTAAATTAAACTCACTTTCAGAGAATTTGTGAGACCTAGTCTCCTCACATGAAGTGCCATCAGCTGGGAAGGATGGAAGCGTAATTTGGGAATGTGTAGCCCGGTCAAATATGTCATTCCTTTTTCAGTAAACTAATGCTGGTTCTTTCCAGAAGTCTTGGTTTTGTTGCTGCCTGTTACATAGAAAGCAGCATAGAATTCACTGCAATATTTTTGTTCAGATTAGAAATTGCCATGTGTACACTATCAGTTGTGTATTTTAAGTAGAGAAATTGCTGCTTTTCCTGAACTGGTTGTCTATGCTGTGATTTAATGTATTTGGCAAAATCTTACCATATTGCATTTTTTTCTGTTCTACTGAGTTGAACAGAAAGAACAATGGGTATTACAGTGCTTGATTAAATGAGTATTCTCACAAATACAACTATCCTGTGCAATCATTGTGCTTTAGAAAGATGTTCAGATAATGTGTCAGATAATGCAGAAGTGCAGAATGCCCTTCTGAGTGGGTGTAAGCTGAAGAAATAAAGAAAAACTCTGCAGAAATCAATATTTACCTATAAACAGCTTCCAACTTTAGGATAAACTGTAAAATTCTGTATTTTTCTTTACTTTAATAAACAATTAAATGAAAAAATGCACACGTTGTTCCTCTCCTATTCTTAGAGTTTGATAATAATTAAAAACTGTTCCCGTTCATTATTCAGCATGCTTTGGGATTCATTTTGAGCCAAAAGATAGTTATTATGCAGAATTCTACAGAACGCTGCCCCAAAGGGCAGAGTGCCTTCTTTTTTGTTAGTTTAATGCCACAATATAATTAGTATGAGCAAAATTAATTGCTTGTAATTTCTAGCTGCAAATCTCTTGACTGAATGCTTGAGAAAGCACCTCATATTGGAATTTAACAAACAGGAATCCTTTTTTTTTCCTGTCTAAAAGTGGAGTGTTTTTGAAAGGGAATCATGGTTAACTGCATTTTGAAACTAGGATGCTCTGATGTTTACATAATTGAGGCTTATGTAAAAATTATTTCATGTGGTGGCTAACATTTCGCACATTGTTACTTAGGTTATAACAGAGCATAAAGTGTTTGACATACTGCATTGCAGGTAGTTTATGTAACATGCTAAGAATTTCTTCATTTGGAAAAATAACTGGTATTTTTAGTACTCTGTTCATTACACCTTTGTCTCAATATGGCCTCTAAAATGTGACCATGGCTTTTCTGTTTGGTAGAGAGACCATTTCAGTGCTAAAACATATTTGCCAGTCTTAGCAAGTTGACTCGACCTTGCAAGTTCATTTTGTTAAGTCATTTTTGACACAGTTGTATAGGAAACTTTAGGTTTCTAGGGCTTGGGAGTTGTTAGGAGATTGTAGGAATGCTGTGCTCCCAGATTTGTACTGGGCTGTCTGTCCATACTTTACTGTGGACTTTGGAAATCAATTCTGCCTGGCAGTTGTGTTGTTTTCAGTTCTGATTATAACCTGAATGGGATTAAAGAATAGATTTTTTTTGGTGTTTATGATTCACTTTGTTGCGCCTTCACTAAAGTTAATTTGAAGAGCCTTTTTTCTGTATTCTGCATTTATAAAAGGATGGCTGATTTATGCTACAAAGATAGTCTGTGAGAAAAAATTTGGCAGAAGCATGAATTGTGAAAGGTCCCACCAAAACTTTCAAGTAACTCTAACTGTTCTTTTGGTTTATATGAGTTCATAGAAGTTTTATTTTGATAAAATTTGAAGATATCATGGACATTTTTCAGGGAAAGCACAGTGTTCTGATGAAATACAGTAGAACAGGAGAAGTTAGAAAACGGCCCTGGTAAGTTCTGTCAGAAGTATGGTTTTTTTTCCTGTCACAAAATCCAGCTTTATTATGTGTTTGAGATGAAAAGGCCATTTTCCTTTCTTGTTGTTACTATGTGAGAATCAAAAATAGTTGACAATAGCTCTCAAAAGTTGAGAATCCTCATTCTTTGTGTTTAGCGTGATCACAAAAGCCCAGCTCCCACTGCTGCTCCAGTGATATGAGGAGCAGTTGGAGTAAGAGAAGGAACTGTGCCAGCACGGCTGCACAGTGGGTGGATTCTGAAGGTGCTGGGGCACAGCAGTCCTTTGTATGGCAGCCTCCAACCAAAGGTGGCCTTCAAACAGAGCACTTCAATGGGGCACTTGGAAAAATTCAATCCTGCAGTCATCCTAGCAGTGCTTTGGATCCTGTTCCAGTGATTCCAGCAGGAATGCTAAGCTCCAGCTGGGTGAACTTCAGTCCATGTGCAATGCACAGTGTTCAGAGTTCAATACAGTATACCCAACAGTGCCTCTCTGTAGTGGGTTTCAGCTGCTGATGGAAGGTAAATAAACACTGGGGAGTGTTCACAAAAGCAAGTGTGATCTTTTCGAGGCTAATCGCTGCAGGCTGCTTCTGAAGTTAACAAGTTGAAGTCCTCCAGAGAGATTCAGTGTAGCTAAACAAATCTTTAGCTCTGAATGACTCTCTGAGAAGCCTTTATCTCTTCACTGGCTAGTGATAGCAATTGAGGCATTAACCTGCAGGGGCTAATGTTAACACTTCTGAATGTGTTCCCCAATTGACACTTCTCCCCTCCCTTCAACCATATATGTTATATACCAGTCTTGTTTGATCTTGATTAACACATGATGCAGTTCCCAGGGACGTGTTCAAAATTACAAGAACCTTTTTGCATTAAATCAAACTACTTTCTAATGTAATATAATTACTTAAATATAACCTTTTTTCCTTATACAGCAGGTTCAGAACCCTTGGTTGTAGTGTGAGGAAGGCTTATCATTTTTCACAGAAAGTTTTGCCAGATTAGAATTAGTTCTGTTTACAATAAGAAAATGTGTGTACTGAAGAAGAAAACAGAAGATTCTGTTACTGCATCTTTTCAGGGTATGGATTTGGTCTCCTTTATCTCTCTGAAGTGGTTAAATGTTCCTGGCAAGCAGATTTTGAAGGGTTTTGAATGTATACAAATAGCCACTAATAAAAGGACCAGGTGCAGGTGCTCCTGTTTACTACTATGAAGACAATCCTGAGGCTGTGAGTGGGAACTGTCAGTGTCTCTCACTGCTGAGAAATACCAGATATGATAACAGCTATAACACCCCTAGAGGCTTTTGATCATTGTAATGGAGAGAATTGCTCTTTGATTTTGGACAATAGATAAATTTGTTTACAGACCTTGAAAGTAGTCCTCATCTGGTGAGAGTGAGATCACTGTCCACAATCCCTTTCCCTGCTCGAGATATTTGACAAGAATTAAATCTGGGACAATCTGGCCATTAAATAACTGGACTTCTCCCTGTGGATTTCTGTCTCAAAGGTAAAGTGTGAACTGAGAAGTGCTGCATCTGTATCTTCAGAAGACATGGCTGTGATAAAAATCCATTGCTGTCTGATGAAAAGTTTAAAAGTAAATGGGGGGGGTGGGGGAATAATTTTGTCTTTCCTATTGAATCATGAGGTCATTTTGCAGTTTGAGGATCACACTGTGTTACTTCTCATAGGAGAAGTGAACAGGTTTTAGTAAATGTTTGCTATTAAACATCTTAGAAATTTGACTAAAGACCTGAGGGCTATTTGTAAAACAGTAAACGTGAAACAAATAGAAGCATATCCACATCTAGGGAACCCTTGCTGCGGATGATCAGAAATACCTTGGTTTTAATAATGATGCATGCTTTTAATGCTCTAAAAGCATCAGGCGTTATTTTGAGCTGCTTTTCAGGTCTGGGTTTTGTGAAGCAGTTTGTAATACTTTTGATTGCTTGCTAGCCTTGCCAAAGTGCTGTTAGTTTTTACTATGGGCCATGATTTTTGTAGAGTTTAGAGACAGAAATGCTGCTTATGCCTCAAGCTGGGTTTATGCAGACCTTGAATATATCTCCATGTGAAAGTGACTGACATAAGCGGCACTCACAACTTCCCTGAGGAGGCGACCTTAAAGATAATCTAGCTTCAATCCCTCTGCCATGGGCAGGAATGCTTTCCATTAGGCCAGGCTGCTCTCAGCCATTCTGTAAATTAATTTTTTTTAATGTGTAAATTGAAAACAAAAAGGCAATGCTGGGTGTAGCTAATTGGCTGATGTTTATTGCAGTAGCTTTTTAAACTGTGGGAGGGGGAAGGAGTCAGTAACATTGCTGTAATAAAGTGCTGTCAGACCATTCATGTTGCTTGAAAAATTAACATCTTTAAATTCATTTTTGCATTGACATTTCCAGTTAGTAGAGACCCATTAATTTGTGACAGAGTTCTGTTCTATTGCCATGGGCTCTTGAATAGTATACAAATAATAGTGGCTAACAATAAGAGCAGGCAGGCATCCTTACCAGCAACACGAAGGGTGAAGGTTTGTGCAAGCACTCAATGTCAGTAAAGCACCACCCATGCAGAGCTGCTTATTAGTACATGAGCAAGAGCACAGTACATCTTGCCAGCTGTTCTGTAGCTGACATGATCCATTATAGGTGACGGTGATACTCAAATGGTCTTATTATTTATGTCAGGTTCATTTAATTCCCACTTCTTGGCTAAAGGCTGTTCTAGATTAATATGTGTGTGTAGCACAGAGTGTCCACAGTGACCTCAGGTACTCATCATTCTTATTTCATGATTCTGTTTTGGACAGCTCCAACTCTGTCCAAGAGAGGTCTGTTCCACAGTGTGATTGCAGGACAGTCAGTTCTATGGGGCCTCACATCTCAGAATCTTGTTTAAAACCTGAAGTTTATGCATTTCATTTTTATTTCTCATCCTGCGGCCATGAAATTTGAAGGTGGAGGGCTTCCACTGATTTTCAGCCCTTATGGTCAGGGATTGCTGAAGTTTAAAGTGCCATATCTAAATGTCTATAAATAACAGGAAAGCAGTTTTAGCCATGTGATTTTGTAAATTAGGCTTAAATGTCTTCTACCTTACTGAGATGCCAGAGGAATTTAAAAATGTCAGAAAAATTTGCAGCCATGAAAAATATTAGGGGAAAGTTAAAAAAAAATAAAGAGGATCTAAAAATAAGAGCACATGGATTCTACAGAGCCTGATGAAACCTGACATCCCATTTCAGTTTTGCAGTTCTCAAAATTTTCGTTGTTGACCACTGCCCTGTCATCATTCCATTACCCTGATTCCAGACACTTCCAGTTACGAACTGAAGAGGTGACTTGTCTCTAAACATCTCTAAAGAAACCTCCTGCTTTCAATTCTGATCATTCAGGGCTGTCATCTCTCTGATATCAATTATACTTCACTTGCAGACATCATGTCTTTTGTCATTGCAGTAGTGTAGAGTAATTTATCTCTAAATGATTCAAGTAATGAAGTTTACACTGGGAAAGTGCTTGCACATAAGGAAGCATAGCAAATATATAAATTGCCCTATATTTTAAGTTAAAGTTATCAGGTATTTTTAGTTCTCTAAAATGAATTGAAAGAAAACCTGTAACTTTACCACATCATCCTGAAAATGGCAGCTATCAAAGTTAAAGTATGCATTCTTCTTCTTGACTGCAAATTTTACTTTTAGTTTGAACAGTAAGATCACCAGGAAAATGAAGCCTATTAAATTACTGCTGTGATATGCCTGCATTGATTGATGACCTCAAATTAGAATGGCAGGGAAAGGCTGTAACAGCCTCTCATGTTCATCACAAAATTAGGATAGATATTTGTAAAGATGTTTTAACTCAGGGTTTGGCTGGTTAGGCAAAATTATTTTAATAAAATAGTGCACAGTTTTTTTCTGAACATTTGACAGTTGATGATGCTTAATGCAAAACAAATTCCTGCTTATTAGTGCTCAAATATTAGGTTTAGTAATGCTTCTCTGATATGAGTGAAGCATGTCACTGCACTCCAAATCTTGTGCACTGTACTGCAGTTCATGTTGCAGTGTAAAAGCTAAAGGAAGACAAATAATTATTTCCATTATTTAGTGATGGTGGACTGGAACGTCTGTTCTGTTCCAAAAAGAAAAAGAATGAATCCTGAACTGTGATGTAGCAGATAAACAGTTATGATATCAATAAAATGCATGATCATCTACTTGAGCTCATGCAAAATTTTTAGTATTTATAATTTTAATAGCCTTATGGGTGAGGAAGATCTGCAACCAAAATGCACTGATGGTGTTCCATTTTGGTTTGCCAGAAGAATCCTCAGCACCATTCCATTTGATTTAATGCAGAAGACAATTTCTTTAATTCTTCAACTGTTTTTGTTGTTGAATTGTGTGAATTATTTACTTTCTACATATGTAGTATTTCCAAAGGGATCTAAAACTGTTCTGGAAATTTGTTGGGTGTCCAAAGTTGAAAAAGGCAGAATAAATGTGATCTGGCATAACTACTGGTCTTGCAGTATTTAAAGAATAAGGCAAGAATAAGTCTAACTGTACTAGAAAGTGTTTCTGCAAGCATGGTTCTCTAAAATGTGCTGCCAGGCTCTGGAAATTTTGTAGACCAGTGTTCTATACTTATATTTAGAAAGTTTTAAACAAGCTCAATTTTAATTTGTGAAAATTAAGCCTTCTGCTTCTTCCTCCTTTCCCAGCATATATCTGGGACAGCCAATGGGACCAATGCTTGCAGGTGCCTATTTCTACAGACCACAGGAGAAGCCTGGTCAGTAAGTTCATGCTAAGTGACCTGCTAGCTCAGGTAAGATGGATCCCAGTCAGGGAGGCTTTTACAGAAAACAAGCATGCACCAGCGCAGATGAGGAAGATGATGCTTCCTGTTCCCTGCAGATCATTAGTTTTATGAGTTTCTTTAGCTAACCACAGTACTGCTGGTCATAAACATAGGCAGCTTAAGAATCTGTTTGAATCCAAGCTAAAAAATCTCTGTAGGTTAGTCTTTAATTAAATTCTTGTGAGAGGTATTCAGGCAATAAATGAATTTAAGATCTTATAAATAACTCTGTCAATTCAATTAATTTCTTGTGTCATACTTTTAAAGATGTTAATTTTTCTTCTCCAAGGTAATTTCTTCACTTAGGTTATGCTGCCGTTTTCACACTTTATCACAGGATATGTTGAGTTGGTAGGGATCCACAAGGATCATCAAGTCCAATTCTCAGCCCTGCACAGGGCAGCCCCAAGAGTCACACCATGTGCCTGAAATCATTGTCCAAACACTTCTTGAACTCTGTCAGGCTTGGTGCTATGAGCAGTTCCTTGGAGAGCCTGAGTGCCCAGTGTTGGGGTTTTTTTTTCCCTTAGATTTCTCTTCCCATCTACTTTTTCATAATTTTCTTCTTCCTTTATTTTAATCCAATTCAGATTGTCTGACATTACCTTGTTCCATCACACCTCTTTGAATTCCATTTTTCCCCTCTTTTCCTGAGACCTTTCCACAGTCCTGATTTCTGTTAATTAATGTGGGGAAATTAAGGAAGTCTGTTTGGCTAGCTTATTATGGATTACTGAACAACCCTCCTGGCTGTTTTGCTTTCTTAATCTCCAGTCTAGCTGATAACCTGACTATGTTTTTGCTCTTCCAGGCCCCAGGGCTAATTTGGTGTGTGAGGATGTGCTGGAATATTAATATAGGTAGCTGAAAAAGTCTCCTCTACACCAAATATAGTTTCACCAATAACAAAAAAAAAAAAAAAAAAAAAAAAAAAAAAAAATCAGGCATGCAGAACATAGGCTCCAGTATTTATAACAGCCTGGACACCTCATACATGAACTTAGTTTTGTCTTCTTCTTCATATTCTCCACATTGCTTCAGTAGAACTAAGTCCGTGTTACTCAAAAGATTGAAAGCTGGAAGGCTGTTGTGTGAGCTAGGAAACCTAATGCTGTTGTGCTTCATTTTCCTCTGTAGCTTTCTTTTTTTTTTTTTTTTTTTTTTTTTTTTAGATTTTTGGTCTGATTATTTTCACTTTCTCCTTTTTTTAGCCTGTTTTTTTTTCTTCTGGAATAATTCTTAAAGCATACTTTAATCCCATTATCCTACAAATCCACCATACATTATTTCCTTGCTAACTACAGCAGCTGATAATGAATACAGCCAGCTCATGCAGAGCAGTGAGAAAGACAATAAACAGAGCATAAGAAAATGTTTCAGCATTTTAAAATAATCCTAACTGCAGCAAGAGACTGTAAAAATTGTGGTTTACTCAATTAAGGATTTCTGTGTTAATGGAGGCATGAAAAAACCATTCTCAAGCAGTGAGGGGCTTCTCTTGGGCAGATGCACAGAACTATCCTGTTCTGAGGAGAGAGGGAACCTCTCATGAACGTTTTTGATTGTAAGTGGGAGATGTGCTGGGTGAAATGACCTGATCTAGGAAAACAAAAAGGAGGTGAAGTGGCAGCAAGGGCCTCAGCATCCAAGAGTCTGGATATCTTGAAATAGGGTATCTCTAAACGTGTGTGTGAGTTCCTGACATATTGGTGCTGTGCCCCCACCCCCAGGCACTGCCTTTTCTCCTGCTAAATAGCATCTCCATCTATTCATTGCTGAGCAAAGGTCAGCTTATCTTGAATAAGGGGAGCAGAATCTGACAGATTGGCACCATCCCACCCCAAACTCAGTGCAAATCTGCCTTCCCTTCAGAAATGTGGGATCTAATGTAGGGTTTGTGTTGTTGGAGGGTACAGCTCATGCATTTCATCCACTGTATGCCTTGCAGGGGTGCACAAATTGGTGGATTCTTTTTGTGTTTGATCTTGCCACTTTGCAGCACACTTATGCTATTGTTAAAGAAAACACTTTTCACACTCTGTGGTTTGCTGAATAGCAGCCTTCCTGTTATTAGTGGATTGTGGAAAGCAACCTGTATTAACTTGCAGCTTTGTGGCTTACTAGCTCAAACTGTGGGTGACTGATTTGTTGCAAAAAACTCTATAGCAATTCAGCTGTCTGCCACTAAGAAATGCTAACTTAACATTTTAATCCAATTTACAGGCAAGAGAATTGATACACAAACCTTCTCTTTAGTTATATCTGCTTTCCATTTCCTGCACTTGGAATACCTGCCCTTGTCTCATGCATAAACCAATGTGGAAGTGGAGAGAAGGAAGATACTAGACCTGGTCCTATTCCAACTCTGTTCCTTTCATTTCTAGTATTCCCAAGGTAGGTGCCTTCTGCCCATCACAGAAGAAGGACTGTAAACTCCAAGACTTCCTCCCCATCCCTAGGAGAACATGTGTTTCCCCAGAAAAGAGGGTAAATGTAACATAAGGGTTCCCTGACACCAGAGGTATGATAACCCTGGAAGAGCTTTGCTTTTCTTTCCTGACTTGTTTCCTTCAAGGGCTGTACTGAGCTACAGACAGACACTCTTGTTCTAGCAATGAAAGCTAGATTATCTTGGAAAAATAGTGGAAGCCCCAGAAAGTTTTGTCTCAGGAGATACAGTTCCAAGCAAGTAGGTAATAACATCAAGCAGGAGAGCCAGCAATGCTGGGACCATCAATGTAGATTATATACAGGTGAGAAACCAAGCAGAACTATGTGTGTATGAACCCAATATAAATTGCTTTCCTGGTGCAGGATGTACATCAGTCAATAAGACAACAGGAATTTTCAGTTTCTATTTCCTCTGTGAGCACTTCCTGTTGGCTCATACATTTTTAGGGTAAGATTTGACACCAGTCTTGGTTTCGATCACAGGGGTTTTTTAATCTGGAAAAACACAAAATTGATGGAATGGGAAAACTTTTTTCTTAAAATCTCATGAGTGTTTGAGAGGGGATAAAATCACCCCAGAGAATGAGAAGCCTCAAGTGACAAAAAGTGGTGTGGCTGCACTCCTGTGTGTATGGAAGGCACAAAGTCATTGCGAGATGAAAAGTAGTTGAGTACGAACTTATTTTATTCCTCTGAAAATATTAGGATTTATTTATATGGATCTATGACTCCAGAAGGGGATAAAAGTGCATTTGCTATGTTCTTAAGAGAAAGCAAGGCAAAAGAATTTAATTAATCAAACTTTATTGCTTTATTAAGGCTGCTTTCTGAGTTCAGTTTTTTGTGTAGCAGAGGGCAGGTGAGAGCTTAAATGAATGCCTCATGATGTAGCTTTCTGTGAAGGAAAATACCTTAAATGGCTAGAAACTCAGTACACATCTGCTTCTTCTCTTAAAAACATAAATTGTACATTTTGACACTATGTAAAATAACACTTCTAAGCAAGACTGCCATAGCAAGAAGACAAAAAGTGTCTATTTAAGGACGAGGTAAAACTTTCTGATACAGTATAATTATGTAGAGCTGCCTGGGAAAATTGATTTCTATGTAAAAAGCCAGAATAAATTCCTTTTCACAAACTTTAATACTTGAAGTTGTTAAAAGTGCAGATTTTAGTATATACTCTTGCTAGCAGCAACATTAAACATTGAATTTTCTTAAAACTCTGGACGGAATTCTGACTGCACCCCTGGCAACAGGTTGGCATCATTGTTTGACCAAAGCCTCATCTTGTGTGTCGGCTTTGTGAGATTTAGGGGAACATGAAACACACCCTTTTTGACTAAAGTATATATTATTATTTTTTAAAATATTGAAAACTCAGAGGCACTAAGTAGACTAATGAAAAAGGAAACAGGCTTTGTCCATTACTGTCTTGCTCATCTGCTCTACCTAGTGAAGCAGGTTTTTCTTTACAGACAGCTAAATGAATTCTGTATTGGAGACTTCTCTGCTCCATCCCTCTGGTCTCAGGGAAGCTTTTTACCTCTTTAGGCATCTTCCTCTTCCTCACTGCAGTTTCCTAGCTCTTGCTTCTCCCACCCTGGAGCAGCTCCATCGACCCAAGCATTAGGTCTCCTGGGAAGGTGCAAGCTTCTCCTCCTTTACAGTTTTCCAGGCAGTGTTTAAAGGAACAAAATATTCATCTGGAAAGACACACTGTGAAGAAATCATCAACTATGCCACTGAAAGAAGTGACAACAAGGTACCTTTGTGGTTTAGAACCAAATTATGTATGGAAAATTTAAAAATGGCTGTCTGTGAAAGTGGGCATGCTGATGCTGGAGGTCTCTGTCCACTGCAGTTCAGAATGTGGCAGCAAGAAGGGAAGCTGATTCTTTCCCACATTTCCTGAATAGGTGCTCAAACCAACACAATTGTTGAAGATGTAGAAGGTACCTACCTGTACTCAGATCTGACCCTTATATTCAGTTGCAGTAAATGTTTGGCTTATTAATTACATGTTTTCCTGTAACTGGGCCAGAGTGAGTATGTTTCTGTCTGAATTCCCATTCATTTTAAAGATGACTCAATGATCTGAATCCCTTGCACATGCAGTAAATGAAATAGACATATGTGAGAGAGATGATTTCTATATTCAAAACTATCTCCTGCAAGCAGCAATGGGTTACATAAGCAGTCCTAGTTCTGGCATTCCCTACTTCGACTGTGCTACGTTAATCTCAGCTATATATGTACCTATATATATATTTTGACTAACTTCCTGTGGATGAAATGTCCTCTATGAATGCAGCTTCAATCTTCCAGACAGAAAATATTTCTCTGAAAACAAACTCATGGAGATGAAATCTTAAAACCTTCTTCCAGTCCTTAAAGTTTCATAGGTTTGGTCGAGGTTCAGTTTTTACCAGCATAGTTTTGTCTGTCCTGTGTTTCTGTGCAGTCTGATGCACATCTGCTCTTGTCCATCCTTAAAGGAGTTGTTCTGTTCCTGTGATGTGCATGGAAGGATGTACCTTGTCTGTTATTGGGGAGCTGGTCTTTCTGGACTGTTGTTTTCAAGTCCAGTTCCTGCCCAATAAACTTTTATGCTTTACTCAGACAATCAATCCCTTCACAAAATGGAATTTCATTTCTGATTTAAGGTTGCATGAATCATACAGTTTATTGGGTCCTGAGGCACCGCCAGCCCAGAGCAGTCCCTGCACTGTGATGCTGCAGCAGGGCTGTTCTCCAGCTCCCCACAGTCTTGCCCAGCCATGGCCATCACTGCTCTCTAACAAAACCTGCACAGGATTGACTCTACTCCACAGACTGACCCTTCTGTGAAATATTATTGATTAAAAATTCATACTTTAGTTAGTTTACACTGCTACAGATTTCTATTGACTTGACATAATTCTTAGGTCTGGCTGCAGATTTGTAATTTAACTTATTAACAGTATGAGATTTAAATTAACACACCTTTCTAACTTCTACTATAGCATTACAGAAATTCCAAATGCTACACTGTGTTTATTTCTTTTTAAATATGAGCTTAATTAATTTCATTACATATTTTCAGTCTGTGCAGAAAGTACCACAATTAATTATGAATCCACATTCAAGTAAATTTTTTATGCTGGGCCTAGTTTTTTTTAATTAGTGTTTAAATCATTTACAAATCTTTATTTCAATATGATCAACATTTGACATGTGTTCTTTTTAGAAATTTTTAGTTTTTCAGTGTCTCTAATTTTTTTTTTTTAATATGTCCAAAAGAGTAAGGAGGGTGAGGAGCAAAAGTAAAGTTCCATTTAATTTTAGGGTCTGTAAATCCTGATAACATTCCACAAGGCAGTGACTGGATTGTAGGTGAGGGAAGACCAGTGGATATTGTCTAACTTGATTTCAGCAAGGTTTTCTATGTTGTTGTGTGTGAGACCCTAATAGAGGAGCTGGTGATGTATGGGCTGGGTGAGTCCATGGGTTGAAAACCAGCTGAATGGCCAGATCCAGGGGCTGGAGACCAGTGATTCTTGCTGTGCTGTTTATCACCTTCATTAATGATCTCTATGACAGGATGAGCCTCAGCTGTGTTGCAGACAGTGCAAAACTGGGAGGAGTGGCTGATACACCAGAGGGTCGTGCTGCCATCCTGAAGATCCTCAGCAGGCAGGAGACGTGGGTTGATAGGAACCTCATGAAATTCAGCAATGAGAAGTGCAAAGGTTTTTTGCAAAGAAAAGGTACAGACAGTTTCACTCACACTCCAGAACAGCAGCAGACCTGTCCCAAACCAGCTACTCTACTTTTACACGTGGCTGACACAGGGGTGGTAACATCCAGAACACAGAGCACATTGTGCACGACACTACGTATTTCCTGTAGTGACCTAAGTGTATCATTAGGAGGAAAATAAATCATTCTCATGTTTTGGTTTTTCTGTTCTTCATGTTACAGCCTGGAACAAGGAAATCATTATAGTTTGTGCCTGTGTAGGAGTCACACAAGTGGGAGCAGAGCCTCCTGCTTTCTGCAGTCTCTTATGATGCACTGCTTCTAAGATGGAGGATGTATCTTGAGCATCATAGTTAGATATGATTCATCACACAATTGGGTTTTATACTGCACACAGACTGCTTGGCAATAAACTAGAAAAATAACATCCTAATGGTTTAATTTTCTCGGGAAAGAAAGTCTATTTAATCACAACACAGTTCAGCCGCATGCCTACATTTCTTTTTGTACTGTAATATTTGTAGGAGCAGCACTTTGACCACCTGATATATTTCTACACTCAAGAAAAAAAGGAATGCAAATCTTGTTAGAGGGAAATGTTGGTCAGAGGTCAAAACATTCAGAGAAAGTTTCTCTGCTTTCTTTTAGTAGCTCTAAAGCTTCATATCAACAACTGCAATTCCCAACCATATGCTCCTCAAGCAATTTCATGTCCTCTGCTACAGTCCAAGGTCTTGGGAAATGTCATGGTTTTACTTCTATGTCACCCATGTAAGTTTTTATTCTTTTAGGCTATGTGTGTGTCTCCACACCTTGCTTTTATCCATTGCTGTGCCTAAACTGGACAATCTTCAATGTAACAACCAAGACATGCACTATACTAAAATATTTACCTAAAATTGTACTATCTAATTAGGTTTTAGTCCCTCAAATTACTCATATCAGTGGTGTCCATTTTCTTTTCTCTTTTTTTTTTTTTGTTATGATTTTTGTTCCTAGAATTAATACAGTATTTGTGAACAGGAATGTCATCACACCTTCCTATTTATGGTTACTATCTCTTACCTTCTTGTAAGTGATCTCAAAAGGGAAAAAATCAAAATTATGATTTTCCATGCAATATACCAAATACTAGTTCCGATCCTATGGTGCCATGATATCTAGCACTCTGTTTGGATTTTATCAATCTGCATAATGACATATATGAAAGCTGTTCAGGTAAGAGCTCAGTTATACTGGAGTCAAAAATTTCATCTAGTCTTTGCTATACCTTGCTGCTCTTTGGTCAGTGCCATTCTTGGCTCCCTCAGAAAAGAAAGAAAAAACACAGGTTTTTGGCAGAAGATTGAGAGTTTATCACAACTGTTCTGTGACACTTTTTCTTCCTGCTTTCCTTACTCTTGCTACCTGTTTTCTTCTTGCTTGCAAAAATTATTTTCAGCTGTTCTTCTCCCTTCTCTTCCTAGTCTCAACTCTCCTTATTTTTGACGCAGGCTTCACCCAGACTCTCTCCATCCCTTCTTTGAGGTGACAGGAATCTCAAGGGTTGGGACCATGTTCAGAAGTGTATCCTGCTGCTTGCTTCTTATTTATTTTTCCTCCTCCCTGGCATGTTCAGCCTCTTTAGGAATGTCCCCACCTTTGTGTGGATTGCCAAAGAGCTGCAGATCCTCAAAGATCCACTCCAGGTTGTTAAAATCTGTCCTCTTTTACCAGCTCTCATTTTTAGTAAAACAGATGGAAAGTGCAAACCAGCTGTTTGAGGACGTTCCTGAGAAGCTGTTTGCATATAGGATTTAAAGGCTATATGAAGTACTGTGATCTTCTTGCATTCTGCTTTTTTGAGGGACTCTATATTTGGGGGTGATTTATTTTTTTTTATATATTGAGAGAGAAGTGATAGGTGAATGAACGAAAGAGAACCATTTTGCACTATTATTGAAAGAATATGATCAAAATAATATAAATTCTATGTTATTGAAAAAGAGCTGTAGGGAGGATTGACACACAGGCAGTTTATTATCACATATAATATTAGAAAATCACTAAAATAATAAAAATGTTACTGCTAGGCTTTACTACAGAAATTAAAAACAAGATAGATCAGCTCCCAGAAGGAGGCTAAAAGAATAAGAAAAAGTTCCTTGAAGAGAAAATTCATATTGCAGTTATTGAAGAGGGGAGTTAGTTACTTGGTTGGCTGAACCTGTAACAGCTGTTCATAGCTCCTCTGTCATCAGCTCTTCTTCCTCCTCTTTCTGTGTTGACCCTGATCCTGCATCCCATGCCCTCCCTAACCCACCCTGGCCATTCTACCCCCCTTGCTGTGCTGAGTAGAGGGATGGAACAACTGTGAGGGCTGCAACTAGAGGAGTCTGAGGTTGAGGGCCTTTTCCTGCCTCTTCTGTGAATGTGGGGTCCCTCTGGATCATATCCTGTGAATTGAACTATAAAATAAAACCTGTAAGGTGTTGCTAGCTGAGTAGGATCTGTGATGTAACTGTGCTGAGGACAGGAAAAGTGATGTTCTAGAGACATCTGGGGAAATTGCTGCATCCTCTGCAATGACCTCCTTGGAGCAAGTTTGCAGTGATGTATGTTAATATGAGTATTTAAAAAATATCTGGAAGTGGAAACATATCTGTACCCATTAAAAAAAAATGTTCCTTAACTATGAATCAGAGGAAATCTGGAGATCAGAAATGGAAAAATACTTGCTTAAAGAAGAAAAAATATGTTAAATGCAACAGAAGAAATTCGTAGGTATTTTAAAATATAGTAGGAAAAGTGCTTTGAGATCGATAGGTAATAACTGGATACATAACCACTTTCTTATATTCAGCTATAAAACACACCTTTTGGAACAAGCTGTCAGAGCTGCTGTCATCTTACCAATAATTGTTCTTGCATTACTTACTCCTGACAGGATCAAACAGTCAGAGTTTAATTCCCTGTAATATATTTGTCATAAACCTTAAAATAAAAAGTCAGAGTCTGTTTATGACACCACTTACAATTCAGAATGAAGACTGAGGTTCAAGCAGTTACAAATGAGAACTGGAAAATGCTTTAGATATTGGAGCAAAATATGATTATCAATACAGGCTGCTTCAAAACAAACAGCCATAAGTAAAACAAAAGTAATATATAAGTGAACGAAATAAAATCCAAGTACTAAAATGAGTACTTAACGTTGAAGGTCGCTGAAGGGTCAGACCTAGGATCACATCTTCTTGTTCAGGGGACTTGTCTTGCACAGACTTGATAAACACCAGTTTCATTCTTCTGCAAGCGTTGGATTGGTTTTTACAGGACTTTGTGTTTTCACATAACCTGATATAATCTATCCCAACAAAGAGGACTTAAATTATCTATTTCAGGAGTTCTCCATAGACATATAAACATTTCATAAAGAAATATTATTTTGACTTCTTTTCTACAGTCACTTCTAGTGGTTCAGAATTACTTGGCTTTTGCATTAGTTTACATAATTTGGGTCTCCCTATTTTATACTTTTGGTTCAGTAGAAACACCATGAGTATGATAAACACAGAAGTCTGAGAGCAGCTGGCCCACCAGTGATATGTCTGAAGTGTGATAATAGTACCACACAATCACAGGGAGCACAGAACACAGTACATGGGATAAAGACTTGTAGTTTACAATGAGCAATGGATACAGACCTGCTCAGCTGGGCTCAGATGTGGCTTTTTTCAAAGCTTGTCTCAGACTGAGCAGCTGAGAAGCATTTTCATATTAATACTAAGATGAAGGAACAATGTGTCCAGGATTTTGTGCCAGATAAATTTCTGTTTCTTCTGGACACTCTGGGGCTTGGCAATACTAATGTGACTAAGTGCTTACTTATATTCGTTAGAATATTAGAAATTAGATTGAGAGACTCCTGTATTGTAGACCAAAAGGCCCATAATAACTGTGATCTTGGTTACTGTCATGACACCCCTATATCCCTAAATGAGAACCATATGTAAGTTCTGTAAGACTTATTGTCATCACTACTTTTCTTCAATTATTTTGTCTTTTTTTTTCTTTTCAGTCACACTGATCTCTAAGGTTCAGATCTCAGACATAGACATCTAGATCTCCCTTAACTAGAGAATGATGTTATTGTATAATGCAAGAATTACAACCAAACTAATTTCATTTTTTATCATTTTACCTCATTCTCCAAAGCATTTCCACACCCACATTCTATCACCTACCTTTTGTTCTATGTGAATACATGAAGAATGGAATTTTAAAAATAATTTTCTTTATTTATATTATGCAATAAAACAGCAATTTCTAGGAAAAAGAAATCTTCATAGCTATTGGTTCAAAAATGCAAAGAGGTTAGTAAACCTTTGCTCTTCATACCTTCATCTTAATATATCAAATGCAGTTGTCTTACAAGATTTTTTCTTTGTAGCTAATAAAATATTTCTGTCAATCCTTTAGCTTGCTTCATCTTACGATTTGTTTTATCATTTCATTGATAAGAAGAGGACTGTGGGTTTTTCTGAGGGATCTGCATGCAAGCTGATAACCATTCCCCCGTTCAAAGATCCTGACTCTGACAGCAGGAATGGTACAGGTAGCAGTGTCTGGCTGCCAAAGCAGGTGCTTGGGCTCATTCATCTGTCCTGACTCAAATCACAAGCCACTACACTACACATTACACCCAGCCCTAAGTTTGCCATGTGCTGAGTTCACTTAGATACCAAGGAGAAATTGCTAGGATGAGAGCCTGGAATTTAGCTTTACAAAGCCTGGAATGAGGCGTCAGAGCTGAGTGTCTATGGCAGTGAGTCATACCAGTGAAGGATGGTGCACCTCACCCCCTTTTACCAGTTACCCAGATCTGCCTTAGCCTCCTGACAAGTGTTTGGGCTTGTAGTAGCCTGTGGATTGTGTCCACTGACTGACCATAAGCCACTTTAAGATGAGTTTTGCCACTTTCTGAGTTGTATTGATTATGCAAGTTCTGTATCTAGGAGGGAACTTTCCAAGCTGTAAGCTAGATGAAATACCTGATGACACCCCAAATGATGCCAGATGCCTATGCTTTAGCAATGAAGTTCTGCCCCAATCTCCACTGATAAAGGCAGGTGTTCACATGCAGACACTATTTCTTATCTATGGGTATCCATATTTAGTTACCCCAATGTACCAAAAAAGGCACTAAGGAAGATGGTACATGAAAAGCCAGTGTATCTACAGTCAGAGCTCAGGGCTGTATGAACACAGATCCTATTTTTAAAAAAAAACTCTGTCAATATGCAGTACATTCAAATCCAAATGACCAGCAATCAGAGATATTTTGAGAAAAGGAAGACAGACATCACTGATTTCTAGGCTGTATTTGTGTCAAAATACTGTCCAGATAAATGCTATTTGCAAGATTATGTATCTGTAGGCAGCATCAATATAATGAAATGCTGTTATCTATTTTATTTTTAATAAAAAATCAAACTATTATTTATTGTCTAAAAGCACATTTCACAAGTTCATGTTTGAGAAACTCAGTAAATTCCACCATTTTATTTTCTCTATATATGTGTAGGAAAACAACTGAAAGATGTACACTCATTAAATCTACAGCTGCCTTTTAATGGTGTTTTTCCTCACCTCAGATAACCTTTCTAACTGAATGAATTATTTCCTGTGTGTTTCAGGTAATTGGAATAAAACTATGTTTTCAGACATGAATGACTTTTTTACAGTCTCATCACTGAGGGCAGGATTCCTCTTCCCTAACTTTAGACATCTGCAACATAGAACACCTGATTTATTTCCCTACTTCCCCTTTGTCAGAGCGGAAAAGATCAACATTTATGATGGTGCATTTCCATTTTCCTTAATTATAGAAGGGTTTTGTAGTGACTAGTTCAGACAGGGACTTCTACATGATAAACATCTAAGATCTTTGTTGCCAGCAAAGCACATTCTCACTAGGACTAGGGTGAGATTGCGTTTAAGGAAATCTCACCAAGTTGGAAGAAAATATGGTGTGTCAGCAATTCAGTCAACCTACACACCATTTCCTGTTGTTGTTTCAGGACCAAGGTGCTTTTCTGTCAATCCAAAAGGTCATTTCTTCTATTAGCTGTGATTTATAGCAGGTGCTCTTGAATTACTATCAGTCTGTAGATGAAACTTGTACACTGGGAAGTTCTGTGTCACTGGCTGGTGAAGGAGCTGTGGGAACATGGCAGGGAAGAGACTGAGCTTTACTATATTTATTGATTTGGTGGTAAATTAGATTTACTTTTGCCTCGAGTACAGTTTTCCATCCTGATGGCTAACCCAAATTAGCTGTTTCAAAAGCAGTGTGTTTTTTTTGTCTACCAGTGACATATATTAAATATAAGATAACAGCTCTTATGGACTCCGGCAAGCTGTATGCATTAATAATGTGCTTAGCATTACCAGATAGCACGTGCAGTCTCTCAGGCCTGCATGAGTGATCTGACTGCACTAATAGCTGTTTTGTTGTGACAAAAAAACCTCATGATTTTTAAATTATTGAATATTTTTCAGTAAAATGATTTTTACGGTTAATGTGCTTCTGATGTTGGCATCCATTATTTTCTGGCAACGCAGAATGAAATCATGGAGGAAGATCCCAGTTCACCTTTTACTTGCATATATGTCAATATGAAAGAACTGCAACAGTGTAAAATGGGAACAACATAAGGAGGCCTGAAGTGTCCAGCTCAAAACAAACTTGCTTTCTGTATCTCTTACGTGTACTATGCCATGAAGGAATTAGTAAATGCAATATATTCATTAGTTACTTGAAAAAAACCCAACTTTTTTCCTTTGTGTAACAAAGGGCATTGTTTTAAATGTTACTTTCAATATTACAGGTTTAATGGGAAAAGAGTCACCCCTCTTTTAAGAAAAAAACCAGTAAATTGAGACAATATTTACTGTTGGGTACAGGTTTGTTTCTGTATATCACATATATAACGTGTTGCACAAGATCATGAGCTCTGAAAAATGAGTTTCTAACTATTTCCAAATTATCATTCAAAATTAGTGAAAGCACTCCATCTCATCCTAGTTCCAGAGCCATGAATGTGAGGTTAACATCACCTCCTACTGCTCTGAAGTTTCAAAATGTATTGTATTAGGGCATGGAGCTATCTATACAACAATAAGGAGAAAATAAGTGTAACTACTCATCAATTTGAAAATAGTAACTATTCAATGTGGTGCAGGAAACAAAGGATGGTGACCTTTCAATTATATGCAGTCATATACTTACAGACAAAATCGCTAAAAGGACAATTCTGGTTGTCTTCATTCTGCCACTTCCCTGCTTTTGAATACTCAGCTTTGTGATTCTAATCTTGTTCTTTTGAAGTGGGGGTTGGGTTTTTTGGGTTTTTTTGTTCTGCAGTTTCAGCTGCTAAGACAATAGGCTGTGTTTTGTATGAAGCTTCTGTTTTCCTATGATGACATGCCGGAGTTTTAGGTCCTCTTAGGACACAGTTTTAGTAAGAGACAGAGAGAAGAAGGGGTCCTTAATTTAACAGCCACGCAGACTGGTTCACCTCTTATTTATTGTCCAAATAAGTGGCCAGTTCTTTGGGGAAATGTGGTTCTGACCCCACCGGCCTCACCTCATGGAATTTCAAGAACACTGCTGTTTATATTGGTTTTGTTTGTTCAATTGGTTTCTATTTGCTTTCTTCTCTTAGTTCAAGCACATGTACAAACTTGTAAGCATGGAATTTATCACTCATTCTCTGATTTAATAATGTGGTTGTATAATTTATTGCATTGTATATAATTTATAGTGCATAATGTGATAATTAAAACAAAATTAAGTGCATTTCTCTCCCAGGAGAATGCTCAACTCAATCTACCTTTCATTTATTTTGAAGTTCAAAAGAACCATTTTTAATTTATTAACCGAATTATGATTCCAGTTTATGTCTCCCAGTGCTTGTGTCAGGACTGTCATATAAATCATGAGGTTTATATCTTCTGTCAGTCTTAACAGAAATGAGAATCCATTGTCATTTTCTCTGCAGATCTTGATTCTGCCCATTCATGCAGTCTTTGGAAAGCATCTGGTGGATACAATATTACAAAACCAAAGGTTTGCTTTGAAAGTGAATTAGGGCTGAGTTGCTAAGATAAGACAGTTCAGAACAGACTTGCAGCCTCACGGGGACATTGAAGCAGAGCACAGATGCCTCTGGCATTCAGCTGTGACACATTTAAGATACAGATAAGGTATTGGTTGCGTCTGAGTATTTACATTTGTCTCCAAGTGTTCATTGTCTATCTGTTTTGTGTTTATTGCCCTCTCTTCTGTGCCAAGAATTCACAGTGTTGCAGGTGGATAAAATTTCCCAGACTGTACATCAAGTTGGCTGGAGACAGCCATGAGATTGTCAAGAAACTTTGCTGACTCTGTTGGCTCCACTAATGCAGGCAAGTTGAAGAGTGCACTGTGAATCAGAAGTGTTTGGACAGTGAACTGTAAATCCCGGAGCCAGGGGTGCTTGTCACAGCCTGAATTCAAAGCATGATATCTTTGTGTTAACACAAAGAAATAATTCTTGTTGGTTGGCCTTATCTAGCCTAAGTCACTGAAGTTTACAAGGGAAGGTACAGCTCTCTAAGTCCAGAAGTGCAGTAATTTAGGCTACCTACTTTAAAAAGTACTTCACTGCTTTCCAGCGATCTTTAGTAAACAGCTCACATTAGCAAGATAGGTGCATCTTTAAATCTTACTGGCACTGTTGGAACTGCTTGCAGCTCTGAACAAACCCATTATTTTGCTTGAGATGGTAATGGTTTTGGCCCACCCTTTGTACATATCATGAAAAATACTACACTTGCAGGCTGGATTTAGAAGAGTCCAGCATAGCTACCTGGAATCAGTGTGTATACCCACACAAATTATTAACTGAATTTTGTTCAGGAGAGTGAGTACTTTCAATCAGAAAGTATTCTGAAGTACAATTCAGGATGTACTGGTATCCTAGATACAAAAGGGGCTTAATGATGCCAATCACAGTTCGTATTGAATCTTTCCACATAAAACCCACACAAATAAGAAATAAAAATCCTATATTTTTCAGGCCCATTTCTGACAGAAAATAGTGATATAATCACACTCTGATAACATGTTCCAAAAAAAACAGCCAAAGGCATAATTTTTCAAATTAGTGGCATTCAAGTTTGTTCCTTGCGGGGAGCTTTAGACTTTACTCTTAGATAAGTCATTGTACTAAAATTTCAGGTCATTGAGAAACCATTGCTTTTAGATCTGTTAGCTGCAGTCCCACACATGAACCCCATCAGTCTTGGTTTTTTGTTAGGTATAATTAATTTTGAAAATGTACCGTGCTGAATAAATCATATGACGCATTACACACTTCACAGTTATTTGTATCCATCTTCCATTTACTCTTTTTTTTTGAATAACAACATGTTAATCCATTCTGAGGAAAGAAGAAAAGGTCAAAAAAACCCCCATGAGTGACTGCAAAATAAAATTACTTTGTTAAAATATAAGTGAGCCACAACCTTCTGGCAGTAATCTGAGATATTTGACAGTGGAGCCAGAAAGGCAGAAGTCCAGGCACTTGGGAAGAAGGCAGGGAGCAGAGAAGGAGTGAAAAAGGGATTCTTGAAGCAAGGCATGACTTATTATATGCTGAGAGATGTTCCCCTTAAGAAGTCAGTATCCTGTATTAGAGATAGGATGAACTTGCTGAACAGTCCCTGTTTAATTTTAAAAACACAATTTTAATTATTTTTAAGCTTATGACCTTAAAAGCCTTTGACAAATTTGTGTCATGTAATTGACCCAAATGGCATTAAATCCAGACCCTCACAAAAATCGAAAGGTGCACAGAGTTAACACTCCAACTCACATTCAGATCAAATTTGCCTTCAACCAATAAAAATAGCTTTTGGGCATTTTTCTCAAATGAACAGCATATGAAAAGCTGCACTTCCATATGATTCTGGGTCAAGAAGAAAATTATTTGCGATAACCCACACTGGTTTGCCAGGTCAGCAAGCTATGAAAAGCATGTGACAGATCCATAACGATCCAGCTGCTCTGCCATTACATGACCAGACCCTGCAGCAAGTGGTGTTAGCAGGGGTGGGGGAAATAAAACCCTTGTATATCCCAAAGATAATTGAACCTGACCCTACAAGCATAGTGGTAGTGATACTTCTACCTGTCCTTGACAGATTCCCCCCTCCATAAAGTCACACAAAACTGTCCCTTCTTCTAAAAAGAGCTTAAAAAATTTGGTGACTCATAGAAATTATCTTTTTTACAGTCTTCTCACAATGCTGCAATTTAAAAAACCTCAAGATTCCAGATTTATGCGTATATCTATGCGCCACTGTGCATTTCACTGCAACTGAGATTAAATGCTGTGTCCATTGTTAAGCACATGTACAAAGTCTTTGCTATGTCAAAATCTTATTTTTCATAATACTCTTTTTAAAGAAGTATGAGGTGGAGATTTAAACTGGGGTTTTAAATTGGTTTGTAGGACTCGTTCATGATGCTGAGTTTTACTTTTTGAAGAAAAGTAATTTTTGAAATTTTGAAGGTTGTAAGATTCCTGTATACATATCTACAGAGTTGAAAATGTAAGGAAGTTTTCTTTTAAATCTATCCTGGGCATAGAAGCTGAAGAGCTTTTTGGATAAGGTCTCTATTCCCTATTTTAAGTAGGGTAAAGTTGATCCTTTCACTTTTTGTGTATAGAAGGATTAAAGAAGCAATATCTATTTGTGGTATCTATTTAGATGGGGACAAGGATGATAGACACTATAGGAGACACCTGTACGAGAACTATTCAAACCTCTCATAATCATATGGAGCTTACAAAGCGTTCTGGAGACACAGACCTGATGAGGAGGAAAGGCATTTTGGAGAGAAAATCCCAGGCCATGGATGAGAGAGCCTGCTATCATTTCTAGATTACATAAAGAAAGGTTGTCTGACCTTCTGTCAGACTTCACATTATTCCTTAAAATGTCATATCCTCATAGGCAAAGGTGTCTAGCTGACCTACCAATCAATTACAGTGTTTGATTGTGAGCTTCTAGGCAGTAATCACTGCAGCAGAATTCTGTAGAATTAGTAGAATTAGTAGAATTAACTCTGTGCAGAGTTGCTTGTAGCCTGACTGTTCACCATTGGGCTGGTCAGGACTGGAGCTGGTTCTCCCACTCCCTTTATCTCACATTTCTCAGTGCAGAGCTTCAGGCATACCCAAGCAGCCAGTGCCTACCAGTTACACTCCTCTCTCCAGGTCCTCCTGATCTTCCTGCCACGCTGGTCTCCCTCTGCTTGCGCTGGATGAGAATTTCTGCAAATAGCAGAGCTTTGCAGTGGGGAACCACTGCTCTACCAGAATATTTCAGGCTCTTTACTGTCTGGGCTTTTTCCCCTTCTGTGAATTTGTTTTCTTACAGTGTTTGGTATGTATTTCCATGAAGTTAACTCCTATTTGTTTCTTCACAATGAGCAATATTTATTTATTTTTTCATATCTAAACTCACTTCTGTAGAGGGCAGAGAACTGTTAATAATAAAAAACCTTCCTGTACTTGGAAAGGGGCTTATTCACAGTAAAAATGTCTGGATGCAAATAGAAAAATTTGAAGCTTAATTGATTAATGTAGAATTGGTGTGGATAGACCTATGTAGGGCACTACCACTGGCTAAGCAGAATCAGGAAGATGCAGGAATGAGGGTCAAAGTCTGCCCTGAGACATTTGGCAGCTGAGGTTTAATATGATGTGACTTAGAAGCTACACTGACCCCCCCACACAGTGGCACTTTGCTGCAAGTTGAAATGTGGCTCATATTTCAAGGCCTCTACTCTGATATGTTCCAATATCTGTGTGGTTTTTTCCATTTGTTTCCTTCTTTTAAATCTCAAAGTTATTTGATTTCATTTCTAGGGGAAGAGATGAATGGCTGAAAAAAAGAGGCAAGAACACTGAACTGAAATAACTTTCCTTTATGATAATATTTTGAAATGTCCAAAAGGTTCTACTCCAGAAAAGAGACAACTTTCCTCATACAAATGTTGGAATCATTTAATATATTTTCAGGATCATGATGCACTCTGGTTATGTCCCTACTGAATGTGAGAATATCTGCAAAGCAAGATACATAAGGACTGACCATAAGGTATCTAAAATGCATTTGAAAATAATAAAATTATTTCATTTGCTGCTACTACAGTTATAGCTGCTAGTTTGGGCAGTGGTTTTGGGGGTGATTCTATACTCAGGACTAACAATTTAAATTATCTCAAGAAAGTTTTATGTTCCCACATAAGGATACGACATTAAAGGCAGAGAAAGAAGAATAGGCAGCACCTTCAATGTATATTCTGGATGCAGGAGTAACAGAGAGGAAAAGAAATGTTTTGGAGAGGTTTCTGTTGTCAGTAAAATGCTGCACAGATAATAAAGTTCAAAAAATTGACAGCTGTGTTGAGGCATTATCCCTGTTTGCATAGAAGTTTTCTCAAGGAAAAGAGGAAAAGCATTTGCTAATCTTGTTAATCTGAATTAAATTCTTGTGTTTAGAGGGAAATATGCAGGCTCTTCAGCCACTGCTGGTGTGAGTCAGTCACTGTCTCTAGAGATTCCTTCTGCCGCATAATCCCACTGCAGCCCTGCTCAGGAAGAGAGTTCTTTTCAGAAGAGCTGCAGCACAGTTATTCTTGTATACTTTTTGATGAATTCTGGAAAAGAAATGAAATATGGCCTTTATAGTTCCTATAGGATCCATCCTCTTTTACAATGATACAAAATCATATCTGATTTCCTTACATTTAGGGGGACTTTTTCTCAGAAGTAGGTCTAGATACCTGACCTGAGATGGAATTCTGGACTCATCCATTACTTTACTTCTGGTGTTCTTAACAAGAAGCCAAATGCATTTATATGAAATAAGTGGACAGATTTTACGAAAAAAAAATTCAAAAATTCTCTTAAAGGGAGAAGTATTGCATCCTTCTCTTGACAGCATAGAAAAATCATGGAAGTTACACGAATCTGAGCTTAAAGATAGCTTTTTCCTTTGTCTTATAAAGATGATTTTTTAATTTTGATTCTCAAAATATGACTTCTCTGTAAGGAGCCCATGTCCCCTATTTTTTTTTTGTTTTTGTTATTCATACCAAGAGCTCTTGAGCATTTTCACATACCCTCCGTTCAGCACTCTTTATTCAACTCTAGCCTATGCTGGACAATTAACTGATCTGTCCCTGTCATATCTTCTATTGACCAGGAAATCAGATTTCCATAAATGTTACCTGCCTTAATTCTTTGGACACTACACAAAGTCCTCCATTAGCTCACCTTCCAAAGTATGATCCATTCATCTGATTGCATCATTTGTCTCTCAACTTTGAAGGTGTTCATCTATCTTTCTTCTTTCGTCACAAATGTCTAGGTCCCAGACTCATACTTCATCAGATTCAGGACAAGGATTCATCATTTAGACACTGAATTCTGAACTGTGGTGGGAGTCTGCAGAACAAAAGGCAGTTCAGCATTGCTGAGGACACTCACGATCTCCAAGCACATTTGTTGCTTTATTGGTCTCAGTAAAAGCACACAGTAGCCAAGTGCAGTGCTGAATAAGAGCCACAGATAGTGAGTCAACTAAATGAAAATTTAAATAATTTATAACAAAGTATTTAATTTCCACATCTCCCAAGGGATGTACATCTTTGTCAGTCCACTCTTTCTTCTCACTATTTGCTGGCTGTCCTATTTAAAGTTCACTATCTTATCAGCTGGAGCTAGGGAAAGTATCAGGAAAACCTAACTCAAACCTGTAGCCATGACCTTTCCTCTTTCTCAACAGCTATTTGTAATATGCTATATGAAATTTTAATCCTAATTGTTGTATTGATTCCTGAGCTAATTCAAGTTTCTCATGATCTTTACCTGGAAAGAAAAATGGTATTGAGAGACTGAATGAGCTGTATGACCTTGAAAGGTTCAGATTAAAAGTACTTCTGAGGTTTGAAAAAAAGGAAATTATTCTGAACATTTGATTCTTTTTCCCCTGGAAAATAAATGCTTTTTGAGAGTTTGATTGGTCAAAAAGACATTTTATCTAGAACATAAAATTCACTAGTTCTGTCCATTTTCATAAATCATAACAATTCCATCAGCTAAAGATTCAGAGAGACCATGGATCTTCTCAACCTTTCTCAGAACTCATTCTTCCTTCAAACAACCCATACTCTGTTGTTCTGTGACTGTAATATTGTGCACAATCCTTCTTCTTTCAGTTCACCCTTAGCTCTGATACGTCTGCTTGTCACTCTGCATCTTTGATTCCTTGAGGAGTGTTGGACTGGATGAAGGGCCCAAGTGCTCAGGGCTGGAGTTCCCATGGACGTTGCAAAGAGCAAACAGCAAAGAGGTGATGGAGACCTGAACAAGGGGTTCCATGAGAATTAACAACAGAAGAAGCACTTCTTCGGAGTGATTTAGAACAAATCAATGGGAGCACTGATGTTTGAGAAAGGAGTAAGAGCTGGAAGGAATAAATTGGAAAGGGGATAAGAGAGAAGGAAGGATAGGAAGCGGTTGAGCTGGCACCTGAGCTGGTGCTTGGAGGTTGGAGTCACACATCTTTTTATTCACCAGCAAATCCAAATATTGATCCAAAGTCAAATGTCCATATCCACAGTCTTTATCAACTTGTAAAGGCTTTAGACACTATATCAACAGGCTTACAACAAATCCTTAGCAGAGAATCATATATAGGCTGGCTCAGTTCTGCTCTCAATTTTGCACAAGACTGGCCAAGTATCCAGAGAGAAAATGTGATAACTATTTTGACATTATCTCTTCCCATGAAGTACATAACATGCACTTAAGCACCGGGACAAAATACTCCAAAATGTAGAAGCTATAGATACACGAAAAAAAAAGCTGGATTGCACTGTAGTTTAATTTAAAATGATCATTTTTTTTATTGGATATATATGGAGTACTCAAGAATGAAGTATCCCAAACCAGTGATATATTACTTTATTTCTTAATTGCTATCTTCTCCCCACTAATTAAAAAATCATTCAAAAAGAGATTTTTTTTTTAAATGTCAAATTTAAATGTGAAGGACGAATTTATGTCTACAGTACATGAAATCTATTTGGGAATTCAGCTGAAATGCTCTTACAGTGCCATCTGCTGAAAAGCAACTAAGGCTAAAAAGTATTTGACAATTAATTCTTGCTAGGATACATGTTAATTCTTGGTCCATCCTGGGATTTTTTCAGTTGTTTATGCCATACAATGTCATAGCACAAAATCTGTAGACCCGATGCAGGGGAAACTAAGAACACTGCTTTTGCCCATATTAGTTGGTGTATGGTGACACTGGCAGGTAAAACCCAACTGTCTCAAACAAGAGGATGCAAGCATGCTTAGGGTTTAAATTGGTTTATGCATATGCACAGCTTAAGGCCTGGATGCCTGCACCAATTTTTTTACCCTCTGTCAGGCTGCCTCTCATAAAGCAGCCTAAATTTAATAAGCTCTAACATGTTCAAGAAAAAAAATAATAAAATTTTAAACTGACTGCATGGATTAAGGTAAGCTTTTGTCACAGCCTGAACTTGGGCCATGTGACAGTAGCCCACTTGTCTGAAGTTAAAGATGATTATTTATTTCTTTTTTTAATCAGCAACTGATCTGAGTTTTAAATTGTTTCTTAATTACAGCTGAATATTTTTGTCCGGCTTGCTGTATTAGGTATATTCATTCTTCATTATTTTCATATCACTTTATAAATGCTTCTGGCTTCTCAGTCCAGAGTGAATCAAATATTCAGCAGATCTCATGTAAGATCTGGTTAACAGGCTCAAAACTGCATACACGCATCTCCACAGGAGATGCAGGGAATTTTTGGTGTACATAGAGATGTAAGGCATCATGTCAGTGAAAATCAGATTATTTCTTCCCTCTCACAGACTAAAATAAAGTTTGAAAATGCAGTTTGAAATCCAGGTTATCTGGCATTACCCCCCTGCTTGAAAAGTTTGCGACGGTCATTTCAAGAAGTAACAAAATGTATTCCAGCAATTAATCACAAGCTGCACACTGCCAGAGTGGCCATTCCATAAATAACCTAGAGGCTGGAGCTCTTTTTCATATGTTCTGTCATGAATAATTTAGACTTGTAAAAGCAAAGTCAATCAGTAACTCACTGAAAGAGAAAAATACTGAATTTCAATTAACTCTGTCAACCAGCATGACTAATTCTACCCAGTTCAATGGATGTAGGACAGGCAGAAGTTTACTCATCAGTACTGAGCACTGTGTCAGTGTCTGTTAGGTGACAATGTTCAAAGGCATTAATGTGATTTGTTGCTGTTAAGTGCTATTGGTGTGAATTGCCCAAGCTAAGCAAAAATGTGTTTAAGCTTTTGTCTTCCATCATTGTATTTTAGGGGGTCAAATTTGTGTGTAACTGTTTCAGACACCTGAGCTAATTTCCCTAATTCCTCCTATGATTACTGCGGTTAGATGTTCTTACTCAGGGGGGAAGTCTGAACAACTGAATTTCAACTCCATTTCTAATGTGTGCTCTGGCAAGCCTCTTTTCCTCTTCTCTCTTCCCTGTTTCTTTACTTTTGAAGAAATATAGGTAGATTCACTTCTGGAGTTTCTTTAAATGTACATTCAAGCTCCTCCCTTTTTTCCCTTTGCCATTCTTTGTTAAAAGCTCTCATAAACATCATAATGATAAGGCAGTGCCAAATAAAGTACAAAGAAGGTCTGGGGTAAATGATTCTGATTAAGTTAAGAATTTCCATATTGAAAAAAAAAATCACAAAAACTCCGAACCTTGGGGCAAAATATTCTAAATATGTGCATAAGTATCTGAAAGGTTTTATAAAATTTGACAGATGCCTGTGCCTGTAGGTGCCTTCTTAGTCAGAAATTTTATTTAATGTTCATCAAATTGTGTTTCAATCAAGACAAGATCCTGTGTGATTTGCTAAACATAGCACTGTCTTGGGTGTCACTTGGGTGACATTCATGTATTTACTGGAGATGGTGGGTATAAGCAAGACTTCTAGCTGTTGAAGTTTTTTTAATCAGTCCATTCTGTTTATTAACCGTACCCTGAAAGAAGACTGACTTTTATGAAAGATGTCAATTGTTGAGTGCTACATATTCTTGGAGCAATTTAAGGACTGTGAATTCTCTTTATGGTTGTAGCCAGCCTGATCCTGTAATCTTTTTCTGCTTGGAAAAATGGATTCCTTCCAATGGTCTTTGTTTTGAAAAATGCCCTGATTTTTGTATTGTTGCTACAATAATAGTTGCAAAAGTAAGCTTAGCTGCTTATTTTGGCTCACAGAAACAACAGAATCATAACTGATGGAGGAAATTGTGAAATCTCCCAGAACACCCCAGTATTTTAAGAAAAAAATGAATAACAAATGCAAATATTTCCCAAGTGTAACCATTGTTTATCGTGGTGTCAGAGCCACACCATTAGTTTTCATTTAGGTTCATTAACTTTCGCATAATTTTAGGGCAAGATATAATCACCACTAAAATTCATGGACCAGGTGATCAATACCCTACAATGATTAAAGAGATCAGTACTTAGCTGTGACCTAAAAAGACAACTATAAGTTTTTATTTTCATCCCTGTAAGGTACTGGAAGGCCACAATAAGTTCTTTTTGGAGCCCTCTTGGCTCCAGGCTGAACAGCCCCAACTCTCTCAGCCTGCCTTCATGGTAGAGGCTCTCCAGCCCTCTGATCAGCTTCATGACCTCCTCTGTAGCTGTTCCAGCAGGTCCATGTTGTTCTTGTGCTGGGGGCCCCAGAACTGGATGCAGCACTCCAGGTGGGGTCTCACAGTGGGGCAGAGAGGCAGAATTCCCTCTCCCCCTGCTGGCCACGCTGCTCTGGATGTAGCCCTGGATATGGCTGGCTTTTTGGGCTGCAAGCACACATTGCTGGGTCATGTTTGAGCTCTTTATCCATCAGCAGCCCCAAGTCCTTCTTGGCACCGCTGCTCTAAATCCTGTTATTCCCTACTCTGTATTGATACTAGGGCTTGCCCCAACTCAGGTACAGGACCTTGTACTTGGGAACATATACATGGGCTCCCATATACCTGGGAACCCCACAAGGATCCCACTGGGCCCACTTGAGGCATCATTTGGCATCAATGGGATCCCCAGGCATGCTCGCCTCAAATGTTTTTCAACAGGTAACAGCTGTACAACTGTACTTCTACATATTGACACAATTTAATCTACAACTAGGCAGCAAAAAAGACTTTCATTTCAAGTCACATTAGAATTTACTCCTTTATAAATAAGCCATAGAGGCATTCTTTGAAAACCTGCTGTGGATATACTCTCTGTGCATTTTATGGGCCCTGACAGGTTTGCTTCTCTAGGGTACAGGTTTCCTGAACAAACAAATGATTTCTTCATTATCTTTGGAAGTCTACAGCATGCTGCACCAGAGCTGAAGCATTGTTTATGTGCATTCTGCCAGCTCTCTTCAAGATGCTTAATGTTCTTACTCTTCTGCCAGCTCCTGTCCTAAATTACATATTTACAACACTTCAGGGAAATGAGAACTCAGGGTTGAAACCTCCCCTGCCACTTTTCAAAGAGGCTGCTTTAATTCCCACCTTGCAATTTCAGACACTTGCACTCCATCCAACAGTTTTAGAAAAAACACTCAGTGCACATTCAAAAAAACGTCATCTTCCTCTTTGCATTTTGGACTATAGGTTACAAAAGTCAGAGAAACAAAGCACTTAAAAAGAAAAAATAACTCGATCATTCCCCAGATTACACTCCTCATTATATACTGAAGAAATTAGAACTCCATTACTCTTCTAAATATTATAGCCACTGATATTTCCTAGGGCTGTGTAGAATAATTTGAGTTAAAAGAAAGTGGGAGATAGTCCTGCATATTGGGGTTTCTCAGGACATAACCTGCTGTGCAACAGGCTATGCAGCAGCCAGAGAAGAAAAACAGAGACAAAATCCACTTACAGCTTCTACTTGAAGGTAAAGTGTGTTCGCTTATCAATAAGAAAAATATCCTCTTTTGAGTAAAACATATTCAGAAAAATACCGGCAGAAGCAAGGACATTCAATACTCATGTAAGAACTGGACATCTGTAATCTCTATTACCATCCTTGCAAAGCATTGTTGCACCATCCTTTCCTTTCCCATTTCTTGCTGTTACCTGTCTTGCTAGAGAGCCTTTACTAATATTTGCCCTGGGTAAGATGCAAGAGGAGCTGGAATTACTTTTTAAAACTTAACACAAAAGGAAGAAAAGACAAGCTGTCGGGCATTCATGCCCTTCCTTGACTTCCTTTTGTTCCCAAAAGTCTGGTTTTTCTTGCTAACTGGAGGGGGTTATTTAAACATGTGCTTCTCCAGCTTGTAAGGGAAAAGATATGAATGCAGAAGCAGATGAAATGGAGATTTATTTTTTTTTCAACCTGGTTTAGGGCTTATTTGCATTTTTTTTTTATTAATATGGATCATATTTGATAAAATGCTTAGTCAGTAGGGATTTATATCAAGCTGCTAAATAGGAGGCATCTGAGAACCTCAGGCCTTCACTCTAGTATTTTTTTTTCTGGGCATTTCAATGGTCTGTAATTCAGTTAGGCTTTGGGGTGTTGCTGAGTCCTCATCACACCAAGTGTGACTGTACCAAAGACCCATGATGGAAAGGCTAAGAGGAGCACGAAGTCTAAGGTTTTGTCTGCAAAATTTTATAATTCTAAATCCCTTCCCTTTCTGACGCACCCCAAGTCCTCTTGTCCCAGTACAATTTAATGGTATTTCACTGCTAACCCCACACTTAAGTACTCTGCAGAAGCAAGATCACTATTTCTGTTGTCAGATCTTCATTTAATTACAACAAAGGCAGAATCCATCCTAAGTTACAGGATTGCTAGGCTCAATTTAGCTATGCAGTTTTAGCAGTAAAAAGGAAAGGGGATTGGGGAGTGGAGGGGAATGTGTTTGTTAAAATAGCACAGATATGGTCTAATTCCCCTGCCTAATATGTGTTTGCATGACAAATTTCAAGGTAAAACATGTTCAGCAGAAACAGTGCTTCCCAGTCTTCATGGGCATATAAGGCAAAGTCTGCATTTCACACTGTGCTTTACTCTCTATTGACCTGAAGAGATAGATATTGACAAAAAGGAAAAGGTCATTATTAGCCTGTGAGATTGAATTGGAATGATGGGTCTATATAGCAAGCTTTAACAGCTTGTTGCCAAACATCTGTTTTAATGAAATTCATTGACAAAAATCCCCCATAAAGTGTTTCTAAACCTTTTGAAAATGGTGAATTTTCCAGTTTGATTTTCAGAATTCTGCTTCAGTTTATTGTCCAGATACTCATACATCTTCAAAACAGCAGTACTTAGCTTACATATTCCTGGCTGCATGAAAGCAGTTCCTGATGTGCATCCACACTGGCAGGAATTAAGCCCACATGAAGGTTTGTCACGCACGTGCAATTTCTCCGTCATTTAATCTCAGTCGTAAATGACAACTTTGGAATTCTCTGCCTCTCTAAATCTGCATTTCTCATTGAATCTAAATGGATCTCCAATATATAAATAACTGCACCAACCCTGAATATTACTTTCAATTACTTTGAGTTTGCTGCTGCTCACATGGCAATCATGCTGGTCTTTCATGCTGTTTGCATTAGGAAACCTCTTCTTTCTAAAACAACCTCCTTCATTCAGAATTAACAACTCAGTCCAAGGTTGAGTTTCTTAAACTTCTTCTCTGACTTTTAAAAAATGTACAACTGGTGACCTGTGGCTACAGCTCACCTATTGTTCTTTTAAACAAGACTTCATTTGGAGTCACAAATGTTAGAACTGGTTTTGAACAAAAGTAGTGGATCTGTTTCACAGAATGCAAACTGAAATTCAGTACAGAATTAGAGTGATAATAATAACACCTATTACAAGCAGACCATGAATTTTGTAGGTGCCCATTAAGAAAGGGTCAGGCTGTGGAAGGATCATTTCAGACAGTTGCTGCTCTCCATGGGTGACAAAACCAGATTAATTGATTTTGCCTACAATGCTATTATGGAGTGGCCCTGTTCAGGGAACAGGGATGAACTTTCTGTTTTATTTTTGGCTGTTAGCAACAGCCTTAGGTAGGGCTGTCTCTGGGGAAACTACAAGGAAACCTCCAATGCTGATTGTGACACAGTACGTAAGGAAAGGACACCTCACCACCATGGGCTACATTACACCCTGCTGCAAGGAGCCTCTATCTAGCCTCTCCGGGCTAACAAAATGTTCTGGACAGATAAAAGCCAGGATTGTGGGGGCAGAGTGCAGCTCCTCACTGTTAACTGATGTCACAGCAAGTAGGGTTGAAAGTTATGCTGCCCACAGAGCAGCATAAATGGGCAGGCCCTAGTCTCCCCTGTAGCCTGCATTTCAGGCCATTAGCGACAGCCTGGGCATCCTTCTTGGGCAAAAAATGAAGTGCACATTAATACAGACATTAAATTCACAGTTCAGATCTTCATAGGTAATGGAGAAAGACAAGATCAAGGTCAGACAAACTCAGAAGGTAATTAATAGCTAATGTTAATTCACATGAGCAAAGGCAATTCTGCTTAGGAACATAGACATGCTGGAAAGGACTATGAAGACCAGTCTAGATGTCTAGATACCTGTCTATTATCTGATAAAGGCCTACAAAGTTCATTTAGAGCTGACCAACTCTGTGGAACAAGAGCTTTTGTACAAGACGGGAAAAATAATATTTATTATTATTATTAAAGAAATGGCTTACCCGGATATTCAATATATTGCAACAGCTTCCTACAAAGAAAATGGGTATTCTACTTCAAAAGCAAGGAATTATTTCAAAATCATAATGGAATTAGGAAAGAATTGCACTCGCTGGCAGGCATTAAAGAAGGGAAAGGTGCAGCTAGAGTGAAACAGAGACTTCAAATGGTTCTCCAAGATTTCTTTCCTTCATTGTTTTACCTCATGCCTCATTTGTGCACATATTTCATTCTTGCTAGGGGTTTACATATCCTTGGTGGTCAATGCAAACAAAGACAGTTCTACTTTAGAGTAGAAAAATAATAAATAAAACTTTATTTTGACAGAAAGACAATGATAAAAAAGACATTTGAGCTCTGTTCACTTTTCAGTTCCTGGTTTGTCTGTGTAAGGATTTCACAGCTGCTGATAAAGGACATAACTTGGCTTATCTTGATGGGGAGAGATATGCATGGACCCATGTAATAACCATGTACCACTTCAGGTATTTTCCACCTGCACCAGTGGGTCCCAGACTTGCCACTGGCCCTCCTTCATTTCAGCAAAACTCTGTGTAAAGATGGGCAAGCATGACCCAACCTAAAAAATTTCCTTTTACTCTAAACTGAAAACAAAAACAAATAAATGTGCTATGAGGAGAATGCTTCTCAAGGCACCATTCCCATAATAATGTATAAACAACTGTCCAATTTAAGCTAAGTGTGCTGTCTCTTAAAAATATTTAAAAGATACCCTTGCTGTTATGATAATTAAACAAACATGAGATGGAAAGTAACAAACACACAAAAATAGCCCACAATGACTTATAAGTACAATAACAGTAAAGATAAATTTAATAAATAAAGCAAAATAGTGTGGTGACTGTGAGGCAAGAACATAAAATCCAGAGAAAATAATGTACTGCACTAAAGAGCAACAAAAAAAAACTTGTCTGAAGGGCAGAAAATTATGATGAATGATATACTGAAGAAGAAAAAATATTGGTGAGCAAGAGACTTGAAATGCTTAAGGCTGCATGAACAGTGTGATTATTCACAGTGATTACTGAATGTCCCTATGAGTCTTCTTAATGCCAGAAGCATTTAATTTCTTCCTAAGATCAACAGAACATTGTGCAGGAAGCAAAATCAGCCAACTCTTTAGCTAGACTAAAGGGATGCAAGGTTCTGTATCACTCTAGGACACTTTTCCTGGAGGAATTGTACCATACACATAATTAGGCTGAACAGGAACTTGTCTCCACTACTGCCTTTAAGAAATAATTAGAAGGAATCCCAAAAGACTAAAAAATATCTTTCCCAAAATATCAGATTTTTTTTAAAGCATTATTTTATTTATTTATATATGAAGTGCTACTTATTTTCCTGCTAAATGTGGCTTTTAATTGGAAAGAACAAAACCACTCCTTATGCTGAATACTCTGTAATTCTTCCCTTCCTCTTAGTAAGCAGTACTAAAAAAGTGAGGAATTTTAAAAATGCAGAGTAGTCAGGGGTGACCCCTGGATCAGAAGACCAAACATCTAATGACCAATATACTCTTAGGTACTGAATAAAAGTTAACTTAATGAGCCCTCATAGAGTTTTCCGTTTATGCTATGTTATAAATATTTTACATATTCTTCTTATACTGATAGCAGAGTTCTTACTTGCCCAATCAAAATCTTTAAAATTATCTGGATAAGGGGCATTTACACCTTGCAATGATTTCCAGGTGTTCTGTTTTCTTTTTTTGCTCTCTCTTTAACAAATGTTACATAAGAACTTTTAGTTCAGAGATTTAGCTTCAGAGGAGAGGCAAACAAGCAATTCTCATATTGCCTCACCTTCCCAACTTGAATTTTATGAGTGTTTAATTGCTATTTATGTGGGGAAAGATCTACCCAGATTAAATGCAAGCTGTTGTAAAATTCTGGGCATGACCAGACAATGTCCTTTTACATCACATGAGAATTTGTTTTTCCATATTTAAAGCCTTCAGTTCCTTAATTTCATTACCTCTTGTCTGAATAGATTACTTAGGACCAGAATCCATTCAGCTTTCAAGTTGGAAGCATGAAAAAAATTCTGAACTCCCATGACTTTCAGACTTATAATGACCTTTTATTTTTGCTTTTAATAGTATTAACTAAAGATTAATATTATCACTGTGTTTTGGCTTACCAAAAGGAATACCTGTCCAGACACCATTTTAAGTATTACAAAGCAGAAAGTTTATGGAAAAGACTGTAGATGATGTGGAGGCTTTGGTTCTTCAGAGATTGTTGCCACTGATTGTCTGCAATTGTCTGTGTCAGATCTGTATTTCACTGTCAATTGAAATGAACTGAGAATTAAATGGACTTCAGTCCTCTCAGCTTCCTCCTGACAAACAGCTTTGGAATATGCTTGCACTTCAAATAGAGATAAAAAATACTTTTGATATGCCGCTGGTTAGAGCACTGTTTTCTAACATGTGGGCCATGCTCTGCTGAGGAATCACACTGAGGCTGAGTTTGTAACCAGTGTTTGAAAGAGGGAAAAACAGGAATCAAGGAGGAATTTCAATCTACTTTTCAAAACATGAAGGACAAGCACTGAGTTGGAAAAACAAAATAAATCCCTTTATAAATCTGGGGGGCACAAGAGGACCACAGTAGAGGTTGCTGTATCTCAGCACTCACAAACTATATTTGGTCTGCAATGCACATGCAGTAGTGTAAACCCTCTTATCCTGGAGAAAATAGTAATAGATGCAAGTGCTAATTTTCAAAAGTCTTGCACTTTCTGTGATGTTAGCAAAGGTCGGACATTGAGAACTTTTCAGGCTTATTTTCAAAGGTGAGACAAATTATGTCACTGGCTCAAGACTTCTATATTGACATCTCTATTATATTTCTGCTGAGACATTTTAGGTCCAATCCTGTATGTAGTATTTACCTACAGCTCAGGCTGTGAGCTCATCTGGTTAATTCACTTTTTTTGCCCATATGATTACTGCTGGTCATTTAAACAAAACTGGAGGTCATGAGAATAATTTCAAAAGTACATGTAATAGTTCTAACATCTACTTGTCTTGAGTTCTGTACTCCTTGTCAAGGGATGATTTTGAAAAAAGAATGTATCTTTTCTCATTTTTGGGATAATATAAAATCTCCTTTTTTTTCCTTTCTCTCTTCACTTGGATTTTATGGATATAGGTACCTATTAGATTAGGCATGATATTAAATGTAAAGTATTTCTCTCTAAAAACGCCCAAGAAAAATATTAAGTCCATAAAGTATTTTTCAATGTTTTTAAATATAAAAACTCTACAGAATAAACATTACAGAAAGACAGAGAAATTGTACATTTAGATAAAGTTCTGTAATTCTAACTACAGATGTCAATCAATGTAGTAAAAAAATTGGCTCTGACAGAGGAGTTCTTCAAAGGAACTTTGGATGAGGATAAAACAAATCTCAAATTTGCACATGAAGTGTTTGGAGCCTCACACAACAAGCTTCAATAGATTATTTTATTCACAGTATTGCAATTTTCCTCTGCTTTTTAATCAAGTTACATTCTTATTCTTGTTGCATTGCTCAGCTGGCTTCAGCCCAACCTGATATTTTGCTGCCCTTGTCAACTTTTCTCTGCAGCTTCTGATTGACTGTGGTTTTTTTTCTTGTTTCTCTTTCTTGCTTGCATCATCCTTTCCTCTTTCCTCTACAGGGCATTTATTTTTGCCCTTTCTCTTAGGAGCAATCACTGCTGAATACATATCAGATGTTTTTTGACCCTTACATTTTCTTTTTACTGAGAGATGGCTGTCTCTTCTGTCACTTACCATTGTCAGACAGATCCCTAGCAACATAAATTTGCAGAACTCCACTGCCTCCACTGGAATAACTCTGCTTTCAACTAGCAGAGGAACTGGCTTAAAATTCAAAGATGCTTCTTGCATTCTACCTCAAGAACAGCATCATTAATTTCTCCCTTCAGTTTAAATTCATGTATTTAAAGAGATGGATGCATTACCCTCTGTAGTAGTATAGTATCTTTTAATAAGGTTTATATACTGTTAAAATGTAAAATAGATTTTGAAAAATCTTTTTTGTTCCACTCATTTCACGCCTTTAGGTGGTCTCATTTATTTTGGGGAAGATCTATAGAGACTTTTTATAGGAGGTAATATCATACTGGCACTGAAATAATCCTTGAGGCTCTGAAATCAACAGATCGAAAGATCTGTCAGATCACAGGAATAGGGCTCAGAAGACAGACATTTCTGCTGCTCTGTACCTTGTTACTGTTTAAATTGCTGTAGGAGTATAAAATTCAGCCTAGAACCAGCAGCAAAGGCTCATCATGAGTGAGGTGGAACATATTTTTGAACCTTCTTGAAAAGGTGACATTTGAGACTCTCCCTGTAATACAGGCCAGGGTTTCAATGACTGCACCAGCACTTCCTAACTTATCTTTGGGGTGGAAAACCAACTATGAAACAGCAGTCACTGTTGTTTCCAACACAATGCTCCTTTGTGAACATCACAGCTCTCTCCAAAGCACAGAGAAATCTGTGTAGCTATGTACCATGGCACTACTGGACTGAAGTTCTCATTTGCCATCATTCATAGGACATAATCATTAACTGGACAAAAAAAAACCTGTGGAAACCTGTCTAACCTTTCCCAATTAAAAGAGAGAGGATGGAAAACGTTAGATCAATTCTGAACTAGACTGCCAGAGAAAGGAGGAGAAAAAACTACAATTTTCTGCTGATTAAGTAGAAGAGCAGGGCGCTGTGACAGCAGTCTCTCCCACATGTTACCCCTGTTGTGCCCTGACCTTGTCTAAGGTGATGTGAAGCTTTGCCATCTCATGTTTCTGTGCCCTTAGAGGGAGCCAGGGCTGTGCTCCTTTTTGGGCCTTGACCCAGTAAGACACCCACTGATCAAATCAGCTGTAGATAAGCCCTTAACCACTGTTGTTAGAAGTGATACCACCCCAACACTGTATGCTGTGTGTACTCCTCTGTATACCACTGCTTGTGTGAGGGCTGGGCAATGGAGTGCCAGTTTCCCTGTTGAGTCGGATAACATTTTAAAGGAAGCCACAGAAGCTTTTCTCACTCGTCATTATGCCACCAAGTTTTAAATAATTCGTATTTATAAATTTCTTCTGATAAGGAAGTGTAGGGAGATAGAATATAAGTAAATAAAGGTGGTATATAAAGTAATCTTACCCCCTGAAGAGTTGCAGCTGGGTTCATTATTAAAGATTAGGAGCAGGCCTGACTTTAACAGGCTGCAGCTGTAGGCAATAAGAAGAGTGCTATAAAAGACTGATTGGTTGGTTGAGGGGAAACTGGAGTCAGTTGACTACTGTGAGGACAAGGAGGAGTCTGTGCTTAGAGGAGCTGCCTACAAGAAACATCAAGGTGGTACAAAATTTTAGCAATATGGAACTCTTGCAATGTAATGACAACAAGGGAAAATACACAATTCCTAATCAATAGCATTTTCTACAGATTTGAATTTTTTTTTTCCTCTTCTGTCCTGCAGCCAATAAAGTGCTATTAAATAATACAGGACTCTGCTATTTCCCACAAAGCTGAGGTAAGGAGTATTATTGCTCCCCTTCTGCCTCCCTGTGCAGAACTGTTTTTGCCTGTGTTCTTTCACAGGGACAGCATAAGGGCAAAGGCTACCTCAAAAATTCTGTGATACCATAATTCAGGTGTTAGCTGCACAAGGTCCTTATTTATAGCTTTTGCCTGTACTACTTGAAGACGTAGTACAGGCAAAAGCTATAAATAAGGACCTTGGGCAGCTCTTTGGCCTTTCAGGAGAATAGTGGGACACTCTGACCAAAAGAAGAAACTTCATTAGTAAAAATAGGCTAGTTGTTACTTTTGGACTGAATAGCATTTTTACATTGTAGCATTCAAGATCCTAGTAACAAATTTTAATACCATTCTGGGTTAAGTGAACTTCTAGTAATCAGATGATTTCTGTTGTTCTTACTAAATTCTACTGGGAGTAATTTGCTAATCCTAGATTCCCAGATTGCAACTGTCTTCACCTTAACAATTTCTTTTTTTTCTTTTTTTTCTTTTTTTTTTTACATTTATTAGTAGTACTTATTTTGAAAATAAGTTGATACCTTGTACTGGTCGTATAGCAATGCTCTTGGAAAGTATGGGAGGCACCTTTCTTACACCACCAAGCAGAAAACATGATATACTTGCCTCAGCAGTAGCACCTCGGATACAGTAAAAAAGTGGGTGAATGCTTCAATACAGTTAGTATTTAGCCTGAATGGACTGTGAACAGAAAAGGACTTTCAGTTCCATCTGTTTGGCGTTCTCAGTGGTTTCCATAAAGGTTTAAAAACCCTTTTATTACTTAAGTCAAACAACTATAGGCTTTTGCCCAAACTGAAATGCATCACGACTGGTCTGTGGACATATGTTTGGGCATATATTATGCATTACATAATCTTACACCAATAAAACTTCTTTCATGCTAAAGAGCTTTAATAACTGCTAGCCGTAATTGGTTTTGGCCTATCTGGGTGGTATTTGCTGTGAATGAGCTCTTCACAGATTTTGCAGCTGTACTCCTCTGGTGCCAGATTGGAGACTAGCTGGGTAGTAATCAGAGAAGTGCTTTGTCAGCTAAAGGACCGTGGCCAGATAAATTCAAGAAAGGCAAAGCCTTACCTGACATCTCCCCATGTTATGCAGTTACTGTCAGGGCTGATGTTTGCTTTTTCATCTTGGAAGCAAAGTACTACACTATCCTTCCATCCTGTATAGACAAATTTGTATCTTGGCCCTTCCTTTCTCCTGGTCTCCATGAGGAACATAAATATTCAGTGTGCTCTCAGTTGTTCAGTTTAGCTGGGAGGACCAAAGCAAATAAACCTTTTTCTGTACTCAGAGAAAAACCAGCAAAATGTACAGTGTCATAGAGTCCATGAAAGAAGAATCTAAAATTTGGGACTGTATCCTTTTAAGGAGAGGATAAGAGCCCATATGCTCCAGGATAATGTAGGGAAAATCTCCCTGTTCTCAGAAACTTCCCTAACATGCAAGAAAGGTACAAGATGAGTGTCTATCCATCTTCTGTCACCCACACCTTGGGGATGCCATACTGGCCTTTCTCCCACTGTTTAGCAGTGCTGAGGTGGTTGCATCCCAACACAATCACTCTCCCATCACCAGGTGGCTGCCTGACACCAAGACAGCTGACACAAAGGCAAAATATGGAAATTCAAGAAACTGTCTGGGCTTTATCACAATGTTATGTCAGCACTATCCATAAATGAAATTCTCTTTTTACAGTTTTCCTTCCAAATATGTAGGGAAACCACAACAACCTATACAGAATATGGAACTATATGTGCCTGATAAAGCCAATTTAGTTGAAATTTTAGTTGAAATCTGGTTTAAGATGCAAGTCTGACATGTGGCCCATATAGGCAGAATCGCCTAGAAATACATCTGCTAAACTACATGAATGTAGCTTTTGAAAGAAAAGGTGTTATAAGCATGTGTGTTTACATGTAGAAGGACATCAAAATAAAGCATAAAGTTTTAATCAGTACAGTCAATTTTCATAAATACAAAGAGATTTAGAAATTTGTCTATATCATGTTAAAATGTTTCAGCAGCACGGTTTTTCTAACAGCACTGCAGATGAATGTTTTAAATACTAGGGATATGGGGTGTAATCTTGTCCTCTGTAGGTGGTTTCTCTGGACTTCAAAGGAAATGGAACATCTTTCTCAGGCTCAGGAAGGAAAAAGAATCTCTAGAGTCAAAAGATGTGCCTTATAGGCCCAATATTTTCCTAAAAGTACACTTCCTAATATCACTATTTGTCAAATCATGTTCAAAACCATGAGGGGAAAAGATAGCTTTTGGCTGTTTCTCATACCCTTCAAGATGTGACAGGTTATTTTCCCTGCATTTTTAACTTTATTTTCTGTATTTTTCTTATTGCTCTTCATTCCAGCACTGTGCAAAGAATATACCTCCTTTTCTTTTCATGACTGCACTTCAAATATTTATCCTGTAGTGAGTGTAAATCCTAGCTACCTGTACCTGGTACTTTATTTCCCCTTCACTGTCTGAAATCCCAGTACCTCACCAATGCTAAAAATGAAAAAGCTGTGCAGAACATCAGCTGGCATTAATTAGCCTTGATTGCAGGGAAACTGGTTTTTTATGCTGGTGACTCATAAGACCTCCATTTTCACCACTGATCAACACCACATCCAAATAGGAAAGTGATAAATTAAGGACAAAAATCTTCCAATTTTTGTCTTCCTATTTCACTGGGGAATAGGGAACTCTTCAAAGTGAAATCTGACACAGAAATTCAAAATTTTATCTTACCAAATATTTGGAAATATCTATAATTTTTGATCATATTACATGTTAAGTCATGCCTGATCTGCTGGGCCTCCTGATCCTTTTCTAATTACAGATGTTTACATTATGTTTTGTGGTTTTTGTTTTAATAAAATCATGTCTTGTTCAACTTAAAACTGTGGGATTATACTATTGTATAGCAAGTACAGTAGAATTGTACAATTTTATTTACAGAATGCTGCACATTTGAAATACCAGTTACCCAGTCTCCCTTGGCAAATATTTAGCATCTTCTGGTTGACATTAGACATTACCTATGATTCCTATGAGGGGAACGCACCATGGGAACATTTCATTATTTAAGTCTGTGGGAAGCTGGAGGGGAAGGGGCTTAGCCATCAAAGTTTAACAATGTATTACTGTAAAATTCTCTTTTATTATGTTAGAGTATAAAGGTCAAATCTGACTTCAAAACAAATGGTAAATTTAATCTCTGTTATAACTCTATGGAACTACATGAGAGAAAGAAGAAATACGGTATAGGGAAGACAAGAGAGAGAAAATTGAACA